>JBBPBX010039922.1:0-11580 GCA_038048925.1 Garcialebias charrua | reverse complement strand
TATTTTGTAAATACGGAAGTTGTGCTCGTTCCTTTTCCTGTTGGTGCGACTTAATCTTCAAAAGTTGACTCCGGCACAGCTCCGGTGTCCGGCAGAAATAGAAAAATTTCTAATTTTGACTGACTGCCGTCCTGCTCTCCGCAGCTCGCCGCAGCTCGCCGCTGCCTTGCGGAGCCAGTGTAAATTCTGTCATTGATTATAATGGGTGCGTATTTGCTGCGGAGGTCGGACCGGAGCGGGGCGGAGCCGGAACGCATGTAGTGTATTTTTGGCGTTAGCATCCAATGCTTCAACAACGTCATTCAGAACCTTCAGAGAAGCAGTTGTTGTGCTGTGTTTTTTCCTGAAACCAGATTGATGGAGAGGTAAGATGTTAAATGAGTCCAGATAATTTTTGATCTGAGAGTTTATCAGTTTCTCTAGAACCTTGGCTTAGATGCAGAGTTTTGACACCTTCAAGCAAGAGGGTAAGACACAGAAATAAATTTCTGAATGAATAGGCTGTTCCCACAGTGCTGTATCAAGGCACCTCAGTGGGAAGTCTGTGGGAAGGGAAGAGTGGTGGAAAACTCTGCACAATGAGACGAGGTGACCAGACCCTGACCAGACCCTGAGGAAGATTGCGGAGAAGGGTGTGTGCAGGAAATGGGCTATAGGTGCCGCATTCCCCAGGTCAAGCCACTTTTGAACTAGAAACAGCGGCAGAAGCACCTGACCTGGGCTACAGAGAAGCAGCACTGGACTGTTACTCAGTTGTCCAAAGTACTTTTTTCGGATGAAAGCAAATTTTGCATGTCATTTGGAAATCAAGGTGCCAGAGTCTGGAGGAAGACTAAGGAGAAGGAAATGCCAGAAGTCCAGTGTCAAGTACCCACAGTCAATGATGGTCTGGGGTGCCATGTCAGCTGCTGGTGTTGGTCCACTGTGTTTTATCAAGGGCAGGGTCAATGCAGATAGCTATCAGGAGATTTTGGAGCACTTTGTGCTTCCATCTGCTGATAAGCATTATGAAGATTTCATTTTTCAGCACGACTTGGCACCTGCTCAGTGCCAAAACCACTGGTAAATGGTTTACTGACCATGGTATTACTGTGCTCAATTGGCCTGCCAACTCTCCTGACCTGAACCCCATAGAGAATCTGTGGGATATTGTATAGAGAAAGTTGAGAGATGCAAGACCCAACACTCCGGATGAGCTTAAGGCCACTATCAAAGCATCCTGGGCCTCCATAACACCTCAGCAGTGCCATGGGCTGATTGCCTCCATGACACGCCGCATTGGAGCAGTCATTTCTGCAAAAGGATTCCCGACCAAGTATTGAGTGCATAACTGAACATAAGTATTTGAAGGTTGACTTTTTTTTGTATTAAAAACACTTTTCTTTTATTGGTCGGATGAAATATGCTAATTTTTTGAGACAGGAATTTTGGGTTTTCATGAGCTGTATGCCAAAATCATCAGTATTAAAACAATAAAAGACCTGAAATATTTCAGATGGTGTGCAATGAATCTAAAATATATGAAAGTTTCATTTTTATCATTACATTATGGAAAATAATGACCTTTATCACAATATGCTAATTTTTTGAGAAGGACCTGTATTTCTCTAGCAAATGCCTCAAATTTTCTTGGGTGTTTTTGCAGGTAAGTGATCATTGCATTGTTTGTCATTAGAGCTACTAAATTGCCTCACTCCAAGCCTAGGTTAATTCTAAATGAAAAATGAAGCATTTTGGTTAACTGGCCTTCTTCAGAATCAGAATCAGTTTATTATTGCCATTGTCAAATAATAAAATTCACTGACTAGGAACTTGCTTTGGCATAAAGGTGCAATAAAAAGAAGTAAAAATAGAATAAAAACACATTTACACACAAACCAATAAACACAATGCAGTACAGCACAATATTCACAATAATATTCACAATAAATGGCAGTGACAAATGGTGCTAGAAGATAAATGGAGTGATGATGTACAGTTTTAGGCCAGTGATAAGTGATAAGGCAGAGTTAAACAGTAACAGGTTTATGGGATGTTCAGAAGACTAACGGCAGTTGGAATGAAACTGTTTTTATGGCGGAAGGTTCTGGTCCGAATGGACCGAAGCTTCCTGCTCGAAGGGAGTGGTTCAAAGAGTCCATGTGCAGGGTGAGAAGGGTCAGTTGTAATCCGACCAGCTCGTCCTCCGGTCCTGGAGGCGTACAGATCATGGATGGATGGGAGACTACAGCCGATTACCTTGTCTGCAGAGCGCACAACACGCTGTAGTCTCTGTCTGTCCCTGGCAGTGGCCCCGGCATACCACACTGTGATGGAGGAGCAGAGGATGGACTCAATGATGGCCGTGTAGAATTGAACCATCAGCTTGGCCGGCAGCTTGGCTTTCCTCAGCTGCCGCAGGAAGTACATCCTCTGCTGAGCCTTCTTGATGAGGGAGCTGATGTTCAGCTCCCACTTGAGGTCTCGGGTGATGGTCACACCCAGAAACCGATAGGAGTCCACAGCGATGACGGGGGTATCGTTAAGGGTGAGGGGGGGGCAGAGGGACTGTGACTCTCCTGAAATCCACAATCATCTCAACTGTCCCCCTCTTACAATGCTGTTATTGCTAGTATCACTCGGCCCTCTGTGAATAGCAAACAACCATCAGGGTGCTAACGATCCATCGTTAGGTTGATGGTCCTCCTTGATCATGTGAGCAGCTGGTTTCGGCTGTCATCAGCCAACTGGTTGTGTAACACTGTGAGAGGGTGCTATAAGACTGAGCTGAACACAGCACCTCAGACTAAGGAAGTCTTTCGGACGAAAGACGAAATGTTTCTACAAATTAATTTTTTTTGCTTTGTTTTTGTTTTGTTTTTTTTAATGTCCAGAGGACCAGACTTAGCTTTTTTGGATTTTTCTACCGTCGGATAGTCGAACCTCGGATTCAGGAGGAGCAGTGTGGTTTTCGTCCTGGTCGTGGAACACTAGACCAGCTCTACACCCTCAACAGGGTCCTGGAGGGTGCGTGGGAGTTTGCCCAACCAGTTTACATGTGCTTTGTAGACTTGGAAAAGGCATTCGACCGCGTCCCTCGGGGGGTTCTGTGGCGGGTACTCCGGGAGTATGGGGTACCAGGCCCATTGATATGGGCTGTTAGGTCCCTGTACGACCGGTGTCAGAGCTTGGTCCGCATTGCCGGCAGTAAGTCAGGCTCGTTTCCGGTGAGAGTTGGACTCCGCCAAGGTTGCCCTTTGTCACCGATTCTGTTTATAACTTTTATGGACAGAATTTCTAGGCGCAGCCAAGGTGTTGAGAGGATCCGTTTTGGTGGCCTTAGAATCGCTTCTCTGTTTTTTGCAGATGATGTGGTCCTATTGGCTTCATCAGCTCGTGATCTACAGCTTTCACTGGAGCGGTTTGCAGCTGAATGCGATGCGGCCGGGATGAGGATCAGTTCCTCCAAATCCGAGGCCATGGTCTTGAGCCGGAAAAGGGTAGCGTGCCCTCTCCGGGTCGGGGAGGAGGTCCTGCCCCAAGTGGAGGAGTTTAAGTATCTCGGGATCTTGTTCACGAATGAGGGAAAACTGGAGCGTGAGATCGATAGGCGGATAGGTGCAGCGTCCGCAGTGAAGCGGGCGCTGTACCGGTCTGTCGTGGTGAAGAGAGAGCTGAGTCAAAAGGCAAAGCTCTCAATTTACCGATCGATCTACGTTCCCACCCTCATCTATGGTCATGAGCTTTGGGTTATGACCGAAAGAACAAGATCTCGGATACAAGCGGCTGAAATGAGTTTTCTCCGCAGGGTGGCTGGACTCTCCCTTAGAGATAGGGTGAGAAGCTCAGTCATCCGGGAGGGACTCGGAGTAGAGCCGCTGCTTCTCCACATCGAGAGGAGCCAGTTGAGGTGGCTCGGGCATCTGGTTAGGATGCCTCCTGGACGCCTCCCTGGTGAGGTGTTCCGGGCATGTCCCACCGGGAGGAGACCCAGAGGAAGACCCAGGATACGCTGGAGGGACTATGTTTCTCGGCTGGCCTGGGAACGCCTTGGGATTCCCCCAGAGGAGCTGCTCCAAGTGGCTGGGGAGAGGGAAGTCTGGGCCTCCCTACTTAGGCTGCTACCCCCGCGACCCGACCCCGGATAAGCGGAAGAAAATGGATGGATGGATGGATGGATGGATTTTTCTACCTGGATTATTGAGCATGCATCAGGGTATTTTGAACCACTTTGGCCAGGATTGCCTCAAACTTGTTAGAGAGTTTGAGAAAACAGCTAGGAAGAGGGTAGACTACAGGAACCACTTGCGATTCAACCTTAGATGCAGACCAAAGAAGAGCACATTAAACAAAAACTAACAACGTTCCTAGATCAGACCACACTTCAGCAAGTGATGGACTACAGATCAGGCACGCTTAGCACAGCATGTCAAGTCCAAGACTCGACAACAAAACAAATTTAACTTACTGATAACTAGTCAACACCATCACAATTCCAATAACAACACAGTCAGTGCAAGACAACACTCTGGTAAACAGTTACATGCCAGGGAGACAGAGAAGTGGGTGAAGAATTTATCTGACAGACAGCTCACCTGTGGGACCTGTTCCACTTTCACTGACATTGTATCCTACTAATTGAAATTAACCTTGCTTGGAGCTATTACAATAATTGCTATTTTGTAAATAAACATGCCCCTTTCAGCTAGTTCAGAATAAAAGGATGAGATGACACCTGGGTTACCCCTGAGTTAGCTGACCTCTTTAGACATGAGATAATAATGGTTACTGTTGCACCGAGGGACTGAGAGAAACACAATTTCAATCCTGTGTATGTCCTGTACATATTGCAGTTCTGACAATAAAGTTGACTTTGACTTTGAAAAAAAAATGGCTTTGAGCAACAAGACAGTCTGATTCAGACACTGAGTGGTTGCAATTTTGACAGCTGCAGAATTCTTGTACAGCTTCCATAAAGCTGCAAAATGGAGCTACGTCCCATCTCAGACCTTGAAAATCTAAATGACCCGAAAAGATTCTGGAAAACTACCAAAATCACTTTCCGTGAGCTCCAATTCATCTGACCTACCACCACAATTACTTAACTCTGTTCCTGTATCTAATAAGCATGAGATTCTAAATTGTTTCAACGGACGTTTTGTTGCCTCTAGCTCCAGTATCAATCTTGTATTCCAGGATTAATGTGTGGCATGGAGGCTGCACAGAAAAGTGAGCTTTGCAGAGAGTGGTGAAGGCTGTACAAGACTGAAGTCTCTCCATCAGACATCTACACTTCCAGATGTAAGAAGAGGCCACCTGCATCATGAAAAATTCCACTCACCTAGCACACAATATTTTGCCCCACTCCCCTCAGGCAGAAGATTCCAGAGCATTAAGTTTAGATCCACTAGATTGAGGAACAGCTTCTACCCTGAAGCTGTTACTCATAAATCCCATCCATCCTTTACCCGCTTCTTCCTTCTTGGGTCATGGGTGTCACCAGTGGTCATGTCCAGCCATCACAGTGCAAAAGGAAGGGTGCACGCTGGACAGGTCACAAGTCTGTTGGGCCACATATTAACAAACTAGACAAACAACTCACTCACACTTAGGGACAATTTAGAGTTACCAGTCAGCCTAACATGCATGTTTTTTGTCTGTGGGAGGAAACAAGAGTACCCGTAGAAGACCCACGCATGCATGGAGAGAACATGCAAACTCCACCCACAAAGGCCCCCGAACCAGGATTTGAACCTGGGTAACCTGCTCGCTGAGAGGCAACAGCTCTAGCAACTATTCCACAGTTCTGCCCTCATAAATCCCTAACCAGGGTAATCTATCCATCCATCCATTATCTTTTACCTGCTTCTTCCATTTTTGGGTCACGGGGGGTCACTGGTACCCATGTCAAGCACTCACTGTGAGAGGGGTGGGGTACACCCTGGACAGGTTGCAAGTCTATCATAGGGCCACATAGAGACAAATGAAACAATCATTCACTCTCACCTAGGAACTATATCTGGAAGGCTTCATCAATCAGAGGAGTTTCAGTAAACTGTTTCCCCACTAAGCAGTAAATGCCTTAAGTGAACCAACCTTTTTGCTGGAGCTAAGATGGTTTCTGGGGGCCGTCCTGTCCCTCGTCGACTCCTCCCAGGCAGGCAGCCACCGCCAAAGTTGTTCAAGGAAACAAAGTTCATGCTCAGTTGTCCAGGTACCAAATCAAATAATGATTAACAAGATCAGTGGTTCCCAACCTATTTTCCTCAAAGACCCCCCCACCCCCTCTTACTTCCTAGCCAATCTGAGACCCCCCAATCCCTCGCTACTCTCCTTACCCAAAAGACTCATTAAGATTATTATTTTATCACTTTGATAATGAGATCAAAGTAAATATAAGTAATAGTATAAGCAATATTATAAGAATAGTAAAAGTAAATATAGAATAAAGTCAAAAGAAAAAGTAAATACCGGTAATCACAAACTTTTATATGTAAAAGGTATTAACGGTAGTTGTGCAACAGAAATAACTACAAGAATATTGTTTTGAGAATTACTCAAATAACATTTAAAATCTAACAACAGAGGAATTTTTAAAACAGTCTTAAACATAAAAATTGTAGTTTTGTCAAGATATCAAACTCTGGGCATGAACACACAGCTCTAACAAAAACAAGGACTAATGTATGTATGCATACATTACCTGCATACATACATATATGTATGTACTCATACATACACATATATATGTATAACACAACAGAAAAACTAGTTAAAAGGGCAGAATGTCACGACTCGGGGAACCCAGAGTTGTACGAGACCAGAAAGGACAAGATACAGTTAGCAGGAATAGTGATGTTTTATTATTTACAGTGCAATTATTTACAGTGGTTCATCTCTTGGAGATCCTGGGGAAGAGAGGGTTGGATCAGTGGAGTCCACTTGCAGCGTTCGTATTGTGATTGTTTTGTGTTTCCTTACAGATGAGGTGCTGAGCGTGGGTGAGATCTATCAGAGATCACCAGAGACAGAATCCAGGGGAATAGTCGGTACACAGGTTTGATGGGCGTGTGGCTGGAAGGCAAGGCACGGAGGACTGGAACCTGGACCACGGGAACTCGGAACCAAACAGGAGTCGAGGAGACAGGATGACTGTAGGCACAAGAAAGGAGGTAAGTTTCTTTCGTACTGAGACACAACACTGGCTGAAAGCATAAATACCGTAAACAGGAATCAATGCTTCAGCGATGAGTCACACTAGACTGCAGCCTTAAATAGTGGAAGGTCCTCATCAGAAGGATGGCCGCCAGCTGGTGGAAATCAGCGGCCAATCAGCAGGAGGTAGTGTTGCAGGTAGTGGAACTCATCACAGTACCCCCCCCTCAAGAACCGCCTCCAGGCGGCCTGAGACGCTTCTCGGGGTGATCCCTGAAGAACGTCGTGATGAGACTGGGGTCCAAGATGAAGGACCGAGGGATCCACGACCGTTCCTCAGGCCCATAACCCTCCCAGTCGACAAGATACTGGAATCCACGACCCCGACGTCGCACATCCAGAATAGTCCTCACGCTGAAGGCAGGGTGGTTGTCAACCAACCGGGCAGGCGGAGGGAGGTCAGCAGGGGGGCACAGGGGACTCGTAGAAACAGGCTTGACCTGAGAGACGTGGAAGGTAGGATGGACTCTCATGGAACGAGGAAGTTGTAGACGCACAGCAGAAGGATTGATGACCTTGGTAACAGGAAAAGGACCGATGAACCGGGGCGCCAACTTCCTAGGCGTGTCCTTGAGGTTGATGTCCTTGGTGGAGAGCCACACCTCCTGACCCACCTGGTAGACAGGAGCCGGCGCACGGTGACGATCGGCAAACAGTTTGTTTTGGGCCGCCGTCCGGGTCAGAGCCGCCTTAACCTGTCGCCAGACACGACGACATCGACGAAAATGATGTTGCACAGAGGGGACAGAGATGTCGGTCTCCTGGCTGGGAAAAAGCGGTGGGGCATAACCTAGTGAGGCTTCAAAAGGGGACATCCCTGTGGCAGACGATTTATGTGTGTTGTGGGCATACTCTACCCACACCAGGTGCTGGCTCCAGGCTGAGGGATCCCTCTCGACGACACAACGAAGAGTAGCCTCGAGGTCTTGATTACAGCGCTCAGCTTGGCCATTGGATTGCGGGTGGTGGCCTGAAGTGAGGCTAGAGGATGCCCCCAACGTCCTGCAGAAAGCTTGCCAGACCTGGGAGACAAATTGGGGACCACGGTCCGAGACCACATCCGAGGGAATCCCATGGAGTCGGAAAACGTGCTGGACCATTAACTGGGCGGTCTCAAGAGCAGAAGGGAGCTTAGGCAGGGGAACAAAATGAGCCGCCTTAGAGAACCTGTCAACAATCGTCAGAATGGCTGTGTTACCTTCACTGGGGGGCAGACCCGTGACAAAGTCCACCGAAATGTGAGACCAAGGACGACTAGGAGTTGGTAGGGGTTGTAGCAGGCCGGCCGGTGGTCGATTACCAGTCTTACTGCGAGCACAAGTGGGACAGGCTGCTACAAATTCCTTCACATCGTCGGTGAGTTTGGGCCACCAGAAATGAACCTTGGTAAGAGATATCATACGAGAAGCACCAGGATGACAGGAAAACTTATGGGTGTGTATCCAGTTTAATACCTTGGCCCGCATACTAGAGGGAACGAAGAGGGTCCTGGGGGGTCCAGTGCCAGGGTCAGGTTCAACTTTCTGTGCCTCACGTACCTCATTCTCAATGTCCCATGTGAGGGCTCCCACCACACAGGCGGGGGAAATGATGCTCTCTTCTGTCTCTGTGCTGTCTGGGGAGGTGAACTGCCGGGAGAGTGCGTCAGGTTTGATGTTCTTTGAACCGGGTCTGTAAGTTAAGATGTAGTTGAAACGGTTAAAAAACAAAGACCAACGTGCTTGTCTGGGAGTTAACCGCTTCGCATCCCTGAGGTACGTGAGATTCTTGTGATCGGTCCATATTAGAAAAGGGGCTACCGTGCCTTCCAACCAGTGACGCCACTCTTCTAATGCCAACTTGACGGCCAGTAGCTCCCGATTTCCCACATCATAGTTCTTTTCAGCAGGGGATAAACGTTTAGAGAAAAACGCACATGGGTGTACCTTATTGTCCGTTGGAGACCTTTGGGAGAGTACAGCTCCAACTCCTGAATCCGAGGCATCCACTTCCAGGATGAATTGGCGCTTGGGATCTGGGTGACACAAAACTGGTGCTGAGGAAAACAATGATTTGAGCTTGTTAAATGCGGCATTGGCCTCAGGGTTCCACTTGAAAACTATGTTAGTGGATGTTAGTTGGGAGAGAGGAGAAGCAATTCGGCTGTAGTCTTTTATGAACCTTCTATAAAAGTTGGCAAACCCAAGGAAACGCTGGAGCTGTTTCCTGGAGTCGGGAACTGGCCAGTTTACCACAGCCTCAATCTTAGCTGGGTCAGTTCTGTAACAGCCCCCTTCAAAAATGAAACCCAGGAAAGATACAGAGGTGACGTGGAACTCACACTTCTCCCCTTTAACAAACAGTTGGTTCTCATGTAGTCTCTGTAACACAGTCCTAACCCTCTGAACGTGCTCCTTTAAATCCCTGGAGTAGATGAGAATGTCATCTAAGTACACAAAAACAAAATCACCAATGAAGTCCCGGAGCACGTCATTCACCAGGGCTTGAAAGACAGCAGGGGCGTTGGTTAACCCAAATGGCATGACTAGATACTCAAAATGTCCAAGCGGGGTCTTAAAAGCGGTCTTCCATTCGTCTCCCTCCTTTATACGAACCAGATGGTATGCATTCCTGAGGTCTAGTTTCGTAAAGATAGTGGCAGATTGTAGTTGTTCATGGATGGAGTCAATGAGGGGGAGTGGATATTTATTTTTAACGGTGATACTATTAAGGCCCCGATAATCGATGCAGGGACGAAGAGTACCGTCTTTCTTGGAGACGAAAAAGAATCCCGCCCCCACAGGAGAAGTGGAGGGGCAAATAATGCCTGAAGCTAATGACTCTTCAATATATTTTCTCATCGACTCTCGTTCAGGACCCGACAGATTGTACAATCGACTGGCAGGCAAGGGTGACCCAGGAAGGAGGTCAATTGCACAATCGTAAGGTCGGTGAGGAGGAAGAGAAAGAGCCCGCTGTTTGTCAAACACCGGGGCCAGGTCGTGGTAAACAGGGGGAACCATGGAAATGTCAGTTGCCTCTTTAGGTGTACTTTCAGGAGGAGATTGAGTGGTGATGGCAGAGCGTAGACAGTGTTTTAAACAATTATCGCTCCATCCTTCAATTCTTCTCCATTTCCAATTTATGTGTGGGTTATGTTCTTGAAGCCATGGATAACCCAAGATCAATTGGGTGCGGGGAGACTCGAATACAAAAAAATCTGTCATCTCATGATGATTTCCTGATGTTATCAGGTGTAGTTTAACAGTTTTACTGCAGATACGGGCTAAGGTCTCACCAGTAACTCCAGAGATAGACATTGAAGGAATTTCAAGAGTGGGCAGTGAAAATTTTCTGACTAGATCCAAACTTATTAAATTTTGTTCTGCACCAGAGTCAAGAAGAGCAGACACAGAATGACGATCCTGATTTATTTGGATGATGGTAGGGAGCATAAAACGATGTGCAGAACAGAATGCAGATGTGCCCACCAGTACAGTCCTCCTTACTGGTGGGCATTCTCGTTTCCCCTAAATGGACAATTAGCAATGAAATGGCCAGGTTTTCCACAATACATACAAAGCTTGGAATTAATTCGTCTTTGTCTCTCCTCAGGGGTTAAACGAGTTCGTCCGATCTGCATTGGTTCAGATTCAGGCAGGACAGAAGGTTTAGGGGACGGACCGGCAGCGGGTGCCTCTTGGTTTTTGTAGTTCGCTGACGGACTTTTGTAGGCGCGGGGCTCACCTGGTGTCGTGAACCCGGAAGTGAAGCGGTTGTGGGAAGTGTAGTCCCGCTCTCTTCTTCGTTCCCGGAAGCGCTCGTCTATCGAGACAGCCAGCTCGATCAGCTCGTCAAATCCCTCTGGTTCGTCTCTCGTGGCAATTTGGTCCTTCAAAGGGTCAGACAGAGAATTCAGGAAAGTACCTTGCAGTGCTGTGTCGGGCCACCCGGTTTGTGCTGCGATGATGCGAAACTCGAGGGCGTATTCAGCCACAGGTCGCCGGCCCTGACGTAGCCCGAGGAGTCGCTTTACGGCGTTGGGCATCTGCAAGGGACGGTCAAAGATTCGGCGAAACTCTCCTAACAAGGTATCAAATGAAACGTGATCCAAGTCGTGGAATTGTAGGAAAGAATCAACCCAACGAAGTGCGTCACCTTTCAGCTGGTTGGTGAAATATGTTATCTTGGCGATGTTGTTTGAATATAACTGTGGTGCTCCCTTGAAGGCGAGTTTAATTTGCAACAAAAACCCTCCACACAGGCTAGGGTCGCCAGAAAAATATTCTGATGGTTTGGTAATTACCTGTTGGTTCGTGGCAGAGTCCTTAGGTTCCGTCTTGGACACTGGAGGGGTTTTAGAAGCTGGGGATGGTGAGAGTTTTTGGTTAAGAGAAAACACCATAC
>JBBPBX010039920.1:4294-29640 GCA_038048925.1 Garcialebias charrua | reverse complement strand
AACAACAACAACAACAACAACAACAACAACAATAATAATAATAATAATAATAATAATAATAATAATAATAATAATAATAATAATAATAATAATAATAATAATAATATATATATATTTTTTTTTAATAAACAAATGTTTTGTTGTTGAATAAAATACATTTTCTGCAGTGGGCAGAGGGAGACCTTCAGATTTCTGCTCTAACAAGAGTATAAGCTCAGCAACCAATTTAGGGCCAGTTTACACAGCGTGTATTTTGAGTGGAACCGCTACTTTCTCTTTGCGTCTTTGCTTATTGCCTACACGACGCTGCTGGCCCCCCTCTTTGACTCCGATACTTTCCTGATCCACCTCTCAGGGTGGAACTTTTTCGCAGACCCCCCGCTGATAATGTAAACATCTCCTGCTGATCTTTTGTGTCAACCACATGCGCGCAGCTCACACGCGCGGACAGTCTAGGGCAGGCGGACATTTCACGTGTCACGCTGCAAAATATAACAGTTTAACAATAATAAACAGTATTTATGTTGGCGTGGGAGATGTTTAAATTTATCTGAACTACAGTATCTATCTGGACTCGTTACATTTTTTAAACAGTGCGTAACGTGCTGTGAAAATGAAGACACCAGGTTTATTTTTTATTTATTTATTTATTCAGCACCACAAACTTTACGTAACACAAACACTGAGAATTAAACTGAACACACTATTAAAACACGTGAACCGAACTGTAACTACGTTAATGAACTGGACTCTTGCTGTGTGTTCATCTGGACCCATCAGAACCGGTCTGCCTGTTTGTTGGAACGACAGCTCCACCTGGCAGAAATAAATAAATAAATAAATAAAAACTCTGTTGTTGTGTGATCAAATTAAACACAAGCAAACATTATATTAAGAACGTTGATTTACCTGCTGTAAGTCAGCTGTTTATCACGGAGTAAAGTCCGGTTCTGGTCCACAGTCCACTCAGCGTCTGGTGTGCAGCTTGTTAGATGAAGCAGTCCCGCTTGGTGTCAAATCTGTCGACTCTTATCCAAAATCCAGCTTTAACTTGTTGTTAACTTGTTGTTAGCTCAACTTTTAGCACAAAAGAAAGTAGCAGACTGCCAGCAGAGTGAGGCAGCACGCATGCGCAGTGGGTGAAGGTTCAGCAGCACGCATGCGCAGTGGGTGAAAGGGGGGGTGCATGAGGGGGGGAGATTCGAGCAGATCCGTGTCAACGCAAAACTTTAAATCTAATTAACATACCCAAAAGTTCCGTTTCCCCCCACAGTGTCCGTGTAAACAGGGCCTTAAACTCCCAGCCGTCCAAAAAGTCATAAATGGGTGTTTGTTCTGCACGTTTCCACTCTGATGCTTTTTAAAACGTGTGAGAGTTGGCATTAAATTAGTTATGCACCGACGTACAGTCCGACTATGCTAATTGAGTATTGATCTCTAAAGTCCCCCATTTTAAATGGTGCCACTAAACTTTGTTGTTTCATGACTGTAGGATACTGACACCCATAATTATGTACAATCACAATGTCAGGAAAATATTTTAATAACCAGCAGTCTTGCAGAAAGAACATTGTTGTTATGCAAGTCTAAATAAATTGTGAGTCCTAAATAGTCGACTCAAAATCTGCTTGTAAACCTCACAGCATCTCTCTACACTGGTGCAGTGACTTTAGAGACAAATCTGCCCATCTTTATTTCAACAAAGCATCAGATTCTCAAAAACACACCCATTGTCTAATTCATTCTTTCTTCCAATGATGAGTCACATGCTTTTATATTTCTAATTAAATCATCAAATAAATGGCATAAAATCCCATTGTTGCCGTTGCACATTTAGAATTATAATATGAAAAGGTAGTGCTTCACATCTAGAATGTAACAGGACTGAAAATTATCTTGTGGGATAATTACACCTTCCCTTTTGTTTTTCAGCCCGTCATCTGTTAAAACTTGTGAGAACATGTTTTTCCCTTTTTCTCTCCTTCACTTTTACCCCTGCTGTGTTCGGGATGGACAGTCATAACAGACTGTCCATTAAGGACAGCTCTGTTCTGCTGCAATCAGAGGCAGAAAGAGTGCAAATTGCTCGTGCTGGCTGAACTGAATGGGTGTGTTTGCACCAGTATACACAGCACTCAGTGCAATTTGCTTTGTGAATCCAAAGCTGAGATGGAGCACATAGTGGAAGCACAATTGGAGCTAAAAGATGCTCTGTATAAACTTGGTGTGTCTACTTACAGTTTACTGTATTTTCCGGTGTATAAGTCACAGTTTTTTTAAACTAATTTTCATGTCCTGCGACTTATAGGGCAAAGCGACATATTTATGGATTTTTTCCCATATTTTTAGACCAATTTTTGGCTGAGATATGACCGTTTCCATTCATTCTGACAAAAAAATGGAACAGTACCACTTTCGGCCGCTAGGGTCCACCGACCGTTCCCAGCTCAGACTCTTCTGCTCTGACTCACTCTGTCGCAGCACGGCCTCCTGCTTTCTGGACGTCTGAACTACTGTTACCTCAGTGTTTGACTGTTAGCAAAATAGCTCAAGAACCACAGGACAGATTTTGATGAAACTAACAGAAAAGAATCACTGGATGGACATTTACAACTGATAAGCTTTAGGAGATGTTTGAGCTAAAATTCGATTTATTTGTAA
Source organism: Garcialebias charrua (assembly GCA_038048925.1). Classification (NCBI taxonomy): domain Eukaryota; kingdom Metazoa; phylum Chordata; class Actinopteri; order Cyprinodontiformes; family Rivulidae; genus Garcialebias; species Garcialebias charrua. The sequence goes on along the minus strand of JBBPBX010039920.1, from coordinate 26,979 downwards.
TTAATTTTGTCGGCTTCATTTTGCCGTGTTTTAACGTCAAAGCGAATTTATTAAGAAAAGTTCAGCTGAGACACACTTTTACTTTAATGTCAGCAAACAAATATATTTTTAAGGTGTTTATCTTGTTAAATTTTAAAAACATGAAGGTTTTCGCAGTGCGCACGCACGTTTGGAAGACTGTCAAAGCGAAACGATTTAAATCCAGCTGATTTGACCATTACGTGCATTTATTAAGGAAAAGTTCAGCTCAGACACACCTTTACTATAATGCCAGCAAACAAATATCTTTTTTTAGGTGTTTATCTTGTTAAATTTTAAAGAAATGCAGCGTTCCCACCTGCTGCAGGTGCATGTTGTGCACGTAGCGAAACTATTTTTTTAATTCAGCTGATTTCACAATTACGTTCATTTATTAAGGAAAAGTTCAGCTCAGACACATCTTTGCTATAATTTTCAGCAAACAAATAATTGTTTTCAAGTGTTAATCTTGTTAAAGATTTACAAATCTATCTGCCAGTCACTCCCAACCCCTCACCCAGTTCAAACACTCTTGTCAACTGCTTAAATGACATTAAGCACTGGCTCTCTCAAAACTTCCTCCACCTAAACACAGATAAAACTGAATGCATTTTATTTAGTGCTCCTGGTGACACCAACAACATCCTTCCCAGTCCCAGTGTTGGTTTTCCCCTCCCCCATTTCAACCCGGTGGTCAGAAATCTTGGAGTGCAGCTTGACTCCAACTTAAAGTTTGATAAACAGATCAGTTCTGTTGTCAAGACCAGCTTCTTTCAGCTCCGACTGCTCTCCAAAGTAAAGTCATTTCTCAGCCGTGGTGATCTGGAGAAGGCCATCCATGCCTTTGTGACCTCCAGACTTGATTATTGTAATGCTTTGTATGTTGGTATTAATCAATCCTCCATCTCCCGTTTACAGCTTGTACAGAACTCTGCCGCGCGCTTTTTGACCAACACACGAAAATATGAACACATCACTCCTGTCCTGTCCTCTCTACACTGGCTCCCGGTTCAGTTCAGGATACAGTTCAAGCTGCTGCTGTTTGTTTTCAAAGCTCTGAATGGACTTGCACCTCTGTACATCTCAGAACTTTTGAAAGCCCATCAGCCCGGCAGAGATTTACGATCTGCCAGTCAACACCTGCTGGAGGTGCCTCGCTCAAGGTACAAACAATGGGGAGACCGGTCATTTTCTGTTGCCGGCCCTAAAGCCTGGAACAGTCTCCCCCTTGAGCTGCGTGCCACCTCTGATCTGACTCTGTTCAAAACCAGACTGAAGACCCACTTGTTCAAAAAAGCTTTCAGTGTGTAACTTTTATTACTTTTGGTATTTTAATATGTAGCATTTTTTATTTCCATTGCCTTTTTATTTCCACTTGTTCAAAAAAGCTTTCAGTGTGTACCGGTAACTTTTATTACTTGTGTTATTTTAGTGTTATTTTAGTATGTAGCATTTTTTATTTCCATTGCCTTCTTTTACTGCTGTTGTTTCCTATTCTATTTTCACTGATTTATTATTCCAGTTTATTCATCTTTTTATCCTGTCAAGCACCTTGGTCAATGCAAGGCATTGTAGGAAGGTGCTATACAAATAAAGTTTATTATTATTATATTATTATTAAAGTCCTACCGTGCACGTTCCTGTGGCCATTTCTCAGCCAACTCATTTTCGGCAAAACACCGGCCCACATTTCCGGGTTGTCAGCGCAGTGGTGACGCGTAACATACGCGTCACATACGTATATGTCGCACCGCCGACATATACGGTGGTGCGACTTTTAAGGCGGAAAGTACGGTAAATGGTACATGAGGTAAAAGGGAGAAGATAGATATTCATTAAAAAAAAAACTTTTGGATCCTATCAGTGGCCTGCATGTTTGAATCAAATACGATGACATGGACCTGTGCCAGAGCTGTACAGAGCCGGATGATAAACACTGCACCATCACTTATCAGGCCTCCCTCATTTTTGCCCCACCGGTTCAGCAACCTAGGATGTGAAGGCGCTAGTGGCTGCGTCGCTCACATGGGCAGCCTGCACTGGGACCCCCACCCTCACCCACTCCACATGAATATGTCTTCAAGCCACAAGTATGTANTATATATGTGTATGTATATATATATATATATATATGTGTATGTATATATATATATATATGTGTATATATATATATATATATATATATATGTGTGTGTATATATATATATATAGACTCATCACCATCCGAGATGAGCACGATGAGGGTGGTGCGCTTAAAGCATCTGTGACATGACAAGATGGCCGCGCTCAGTGCAGCCGCAGCTTCACGAGTTCCCGGATCATCTCTAGTTTTTAGTAATTTTAATAGTGTTTTTGTACCTGACTGCGCGTTTTTTGCGGGTGAATTACAGCCGAACTGATCTGTTAAGAAGCGGAGCGGATTTACCACAGGGCACAGCTGAAATCAGCAACGAACTCAAATCAGAGCTCGGAAGATTGGACCTGCTAAAAACGTCCTTCTGGAAGCAGATGCGCTCCAGGGGAAAGAAAAGAAAGCGATGCTCTCGTGGAAAGAAGAGAGGTTGTCGTGCAGGAATTATGACGAGAATGCGGGCAGACGCTAAAACCGGTAAACCCCCGATGCCGGCTCTTTTTCTGTCTAACGTGCTTCGCTCGACAACAAGATGGATCTACTTCGTTTGAGGGTGACCACGTCGGAGGAGATGAGAAGATGTTCCGTGCTTTGTCTTACTGAAACGTGGATTTCTGAGGACACTCCAGACTCAGTTTACGAGCTGGACGACCGGCTCTTCTTCAGAACGGACCGGTGCATCAAGACTACGGGGAAAACGCGAGGCGGCGGTGTTTGTATTTACGTACACAAAGATTGGTGCACGAACTGTGCTGTGATAAAAAGAGCTTGTTCAGCTGCCGTGGAGTTGATCACAGTTAGGTGTCGGCCGCATTATATGCCACGTGACTATTCAGTGATCATAATCAGCGTTATTTACATAGCCCCTGATGCTAATGCTAATGACGCCCAGGGAGAGATTCATGACTTACTCACCTCGCTGCAGTGTAAATATCCTGAGGGGCTTTTCATTGTTTGCGGGGACGTCAATCACGTTGATCTTCAAGTCTCCCTCCCAGCCTTCAATAAGAACGTCTTCACAGCTACGAGAGGAGATAAAACGCTCGACCAAGTCTTCACAAATGTAAAGGGGGCATACACGGCGAAGACACGCCCAGCGCTCGGATCTTCCGACCACGAGTCTCTGATCCTGGCGCCAAGAGAACTCCCTCCACTCAGGCGGTCCAAGCCGGAACAAAGACAAATAACAATCTGGCCTCAAGATAGTTCCCCCTTGTTGAGAGACTGTTTTGAGAGGACAAACTGGTCTGTTTTCAGGGAAGCGGCCACTGATGGAAGTTCAGTGGACATGGAACTGTACGCTTCCTCAGTCCTGGGTTACATCAGTACATGCTCTGAGAATGTTTCCATAAAAAAATATGTGAAATCCTACCCGAACCGGAAACCCTGGTTAAATAAAGAAGTTCACGCCTTACTAGCAGCCAGAGACACTGCATTCAAGTCAGGAGATAAAGTGGAACTGAGAAAGAGCAGGAATGAACTGAAGGATGGCATTAAGAAGGCCAAGGCCACGTATGCACAGAGGATCGAGGGACAGTTCACCTCACAAGACCCACGGAGCATGTGGAAGGGTATTAAATGCATAACAGATTACAAAGGCAAAAACAAACAATGCCCCAGGGACCCATCTCTGCCTGATGCCCTCAATAAGTTTTATGCACGTTTTGATGATCCAAACAGACCTGCTAGCACCAGACTCACCTCATCACCAGATGAAGAGCATCTCAGGGTGTCCGCAGCAGAAGTGAGAGGCAGTCTCAGAAAGATTAATCCTCATAAAGCAACCGGACCAGACAACATCCCAGGGAAAGTTCTGAAGGAATGTGCGGACCAGCTCTGTGAGGTGCTGGCTGACATCTTCACCACCTCACTTGCACTGGAGTTAGTTCCCACCTGCCTGAAGACCGCGACCATCATCCCAGTCCCAAAGAGCTCCACAGTGACTGGTCTGAATGACTATAGACCGGTGGCCCTCACCCCGATAGTCGCTAAATGTTTTGAGAAACTGGTCATGTCCCACATCAAGGCAACCGTCAACATCAATGAGGACCCTCATCAATACGCATACCGTGAGAACCGATCAACAGAGGACGCCATTTCTTCCGTGGTCCACACTGCTCTCACCCACCTGGATCAGAAAGACTCATACGTGCGTCTGCTCTTTGTGGACTTCACATCTGCCTTCAACACCATGATCCCCCAAACTCTGATAGACAAACTATCTACACTTGGACTAAGCCCCTCTATTTGTAACTGGATACTAGACTTCTTAACAGACAGACCACAGTCCGTGAAGATCCACAACTTCTCCTCCTCCACCATAACCCTCAGCACTGGCTCTCCTCAGGGATGTGTGCTGAGCCCCCTTCTGTTCACTCTGCTCACATATGATTGTACAGCCACACTTCCAGGCTGTCATATTGTTAAGTTTGCAGATGATACAGCGGTGGTGGGATGCATTACAAACAATGATGAGTCCAGCTACAGACAGGAGGTGGAACACCTGGAGAGCTGGTGCAAAGAGAACAATCTTCACATGAATGTGAAGAAGACAAAGGAGATGATTGTGGACTTCAGAAGGAACAAACACACCCATGCCCCACTGAAAATAGGTGGGTCTGCAGTGGAAGTGGTCTCCAGCTACAAATACTTGGGTGTACACATGAATGATAACCTCAGCTGGAGCAACAACACCACCAGCCTGATCAAGAAAGGTCATCAGAGACTCTACTTCCTCAGACGGCTGAGACGAGCTGGTCTGAGCAGCCCAGTCCTCACCTCCTTCTACAGGTGTGCAGTGGAGAGCATCCTGTGCTCCAGCATCAACGTGTGGCATGGAGGCTGCACAGTTGAAGAGAGGAAAGCTCTGCAGAGAGTGGTGAAGGCTGCACAGAAGTCTGTTGGAGTCAGTCTCCCCACCATCACAGACATTTACACCTCCAGATGCAGGAAAAGAGCCACCTGCATCATGAAAGACCTCACTCATCCAGCACACTCACTCTTTGCCCCACTCCCCTCAGGACGGAGGTTGAGGAGCATCAAGTGTAGAACCACTAGACTGAGGAACAGCTTCTACCCTGAGGCTGTTAGACTCATGAATAAATAAAAATAAAATAAAAAATAAACACTGCAAAATATCACATCATACTGATGCTGATCTGTTTTCTTGTTGCTGTATTCATCTGTGTTCATCTGTGACCATCTGCTCATACAAACTCATGTTCGTGCTGCTGTGTATTACTAGTTGATGCTTTTCTTAGTTAGCTGTGTATTACTAGTTGATGCTTTTCTTAGTTAGTTCTAGATGTTATTACTGTTTTTCTCTTTCATTTGTTGTTGGATGTAACTGGGACCTCGTGTACATAATCTCGTTTTCATCTCATGTACCACATGCGGTGCAAATGACAATAAAGACTCTCTGACTCTGACTCTGACTATATACAGTATACATATATATATACACACAAATATATACAGTATACATATATATATATATATATATATATATATATATATATATATATATATAAATAGCTTGGTCCGCATTGCCGGCAGTAAGTCAGGCTCGTTTCCGGTAAAAGTTGGACTCCGCCAAGGTTGCCCTTTGTCACCGATTCTGTTCATAACTTTTATGGACAGAATTTCTAGGCGCAGCCAAGGTGTTGAGAGGATTTGTTTTGGTGACCTTAGAATCGCTTCTCTGTTTTTTGCAGATGATGTGGTCCTACTGGCTTCATCAGTTCGTGATTTACAACTTTCACTGGAGCGGTTTGCAGCCGAGTGTGATGCGGCCGGGATGAGGATCAGTTCCTCCAAATCCGAGGCCATGGTCTTGAGCCGGAAAAGGGTAGCATGCCCTCTCCGGGTCGGGGAGGAGGTCCTGCCCCAAGTGGAGGAGTTTAAGTATCTCGGGATCTTGTTCACGAATGAGGGAAAACTGGAGCGTGAGATCGATAGGCGGATAGGTGCAGCGTCCGCAGTGAAGCGGGCGCTGTACCGGTCTGTCGTGGTGAAGAGAGAGCTGAGTCAAAAGGCAAAGCTCTCAATTTACCGATCGATCTACGTTCCCACCCTCATCTATGGTCATGAGCTTTGGGTTATGACCGAAAGAACAAGATCTCGGATACAAGCGGCTGAAATGAGTTTTCTCCGCAGGGTGGCTGGACTCTCCCTTAGAGATAGGGTGAGAAGCTCAGTCATCCGGGAGGGACTCGGAGTAGAGCCGCTGCTTCTCCACATCGAGAGGAGCCAGTTGAGGTGGCTCGGGCATCTGGTTAGGATGCCTCCTGGACGCCTCCCTGGTGAGGTGTTCCGGGCATGTCCCACCGGGAGGAGACCCAGAGGAAGACCCAGGACGCGCTGGAGGGACTATGTTTCTCGGCTGGCCTGGGAACGCCTTGGGATTCCCCCGGAGGAGCTGCTCCAAGTGGCTGGGGAGAGGGAAGTCTGGGCCTCCCTACTTAGGCTGCTACCCCCGCGACCCGACCCCGGATAAGCGGAAGAAGATGGATGGATGGATGGATGAAAGATGCGTTATAAATTGAATTCATTATTATTATTATTATTATTATTATTATAACATGTCATGTCTAACACTGAATGCTAGGAAACACCTTGTATCTGTGACTTCCGCAGTGAAGCGGGCGCTGTACCGGTCTGTCGTGGTGAAGAGAGAGCTGAGTCGAAAGGCAAAGCTCTCAATTTACCGATCGATCTACGTTCCCACCCTCATCTATGGTCATGAGCTTTGGGTTGTGACCGAAAGAACGAGATCTCTGATACAAGCGGCTGAAATGAGTTTTCTCTGCAGGGTGTCTGGACTCTCCCTTAGAGATAGGGTGAGAAGCTCAGCCATCCTGGAGGGACTCGGAGTAGAGCCGCTGCTTCTCCACATCGAGAGGAAGAGGGAAGTCTGTGCCTCCCTACTTAGGCTGCTACCCCCGCGACCCGACCCCGGATAAGCGGACGAAAATGGATGGATGGATGGATGTTTTTGCTACTTTTGCTACTTTTCTATTGTTTATTGTTTAATGTATTTGTATCATTGGCCTCGAGGCTCAATAAGATTTACCTGACTAAATAAAGGTTGAATGAAAAAAATAACAAATAAAATTCAGTGTAAAGTTATTTTTGATCAAAGCTTGTAAAAACCCCCCTCACCCCCCACCTACAGAGCAATAAGTCTCTCTCTGGTGAAAGCAACTCTCTCTGAAGAAGCAAAATGCTGTTGGAATGTAGGGGTTATTTGTGGGGGGTTTATGTAAATGAATGTTCTCTGTGTGAGCGTGTTCCTTTGTTTTGTCCTACTGGAGAGGATATGCTGGGAGAAGATTCTCAGGAGGGGATATTTACCCACAAACAAAGATCTCCACCCCCATGGGTCAAGTCACCTAATGGAAGAATACTTTAAAATTGTCATTTGACAAACTCACAGTAGTTCTAATAGTAGAATGAATTTCCTGGGTTTTCCAGTGTTAACCAATGTTAAAGGAGAAATGTAATCAAATCTGAAAAAATCGATATAACAAGAATTTCATATAGTAAACAACACACATAAACATACTTAGTATGCTTTTTTCAAGTCAGTAGCTTAAAGAAATAGTTTTTTACATTTTTCCTGCTACATGCCGAAGTGCAGTGATTTCTGTAGTCATTTTCTGGACGCACTTTTATGACACAATTAAGACCTCCTTTGCTATCTTACAATAACACTGAAGCTATAAACCCATCATTACTGTCCTCCTGTCTGTCATTTAAAATGGAAGCAGAAGACTTTTTTGAATCTGAAGGATATCACTTTAGTTTGTCAAAAACAGTTTGGTGATTTAGTGCATTAATGGGCATTTCTATCCTGGAAATACGAATAGCCGTGCGTTAGCCGCCGCATGCTAACGTTAGCATGCTAGCGCCGTATGCTAACGTGGAAGTGGGGGTGTTGAAAATGTCCTGAAACAGTTACCAATGTCTTGTTAAGCTCTGTCTTCCCCAGAACATAGTAGGATCTAAAATGATTTTTAAAGATGAAGGAGCAAGTTGAAACATGCTGTCTCCCTCCTTGCTAGCAGGCTCCATTGGGAGCTGCCTGGCTAACTAACTACGGTGGCCCTACATGGCCAAAATTCTACAGCGGCCAAATGCACAGGAGCGGTAAAAATACAATATAAAATTTTAAAAAAGTTTTTAAATCGATTTTGGGGCTTTTAGAATCTATTCTGAATTGCCAGGACTAAGAATCTTGATTCTTTAAAAAATAGATTTTTTTTGCTGCATCCATAATTGCTACACACTGAAACCTTTTTGTCCACAACTAGATACACACACTAATATTACTGTATGAGGGACGTCCATTGCACTGCCTACGTCATATTCAGGGGACGGAGAGCAGGCAGGGGGAGGGGGGTCAAAAACACCAGATGAGAATTTTTTCACTTTGCAAAGTCTAAATTTGAGTTAGGATGACTTTTTTAACACTAGGATGACTGAATTTTCAAGATCCTGAGGACAAACCCCCTCCTTCTCTTCAACCATTAGTAGGCCATTAACTGCCTTTTGTTATAAATATGCGTGAACACAACTCAGACACCCCCACCACACCAGACTGCACAGACTGCATTCCAATGTTTCCACCAGGTAAGTAAGTAAGTAAGAGTCTCTGCTTGCACTTCCCCCTAGTCAGAAGAGAGGCCCTGACCAATTCACACATAACAGACCCTGAAGTTATCTCACAGTTGAACATTTTGGGACATCCACTGAACGGAAAGCTTTGTCTTCTCCAGAACAAGTTTATGCATACAATTGTCCTATTCTGCTGTGCTGATTATCCTATAACCCTGATGTTCTGTCAAATAAATTATTTTGCTTACAAGTACTGTCTCTAACTTGTCCTTGGCACATGTATATACGGTGCGTTCCGACACATGCAGGTGGCCCATTGCTGTGTTCTACAACATGCTTGACCTATTGTTGTCCGTCACCTGACGGACCGACACAGGTCACATGACCCAAAGTCAAGTGACGGACCAACACAGGTCACATGACCTGAGGTCAACTAACAAAACGACACAGGTCACACGACATGAAGTCAACTGACGGACCGACACTGGTCACACGACATGAGGTCAACTGATGGGCCGACACAGGTCACATGACCTGAGGTCAACTGACGGACCGACACAGGTCACATGACCTGAGGTCAACTGACAGACCGACACAGGTCACATGACCTGAGGTCAACTGACGGACCGGCACAGGTCACATGACATGAAGTCAACTGACGGACCAACACAGGTCACATGACCTGAGGTCAACTGACAAAACGACACAGGTCACACAACATGAGGTCAATTGACGTACCGACATAGTTCATATGGCATGAGGTCAACTGACGGACCGACACAGGTCACATGTCGTGAGGTCAACTAACGGACCAACACCGGTCACATGACCTGAGGTCAAGTGACGGACCAACACAGGTCACACGACATGAAGTCAACTGACAGACAGGTCACATGACATGAGGTCAACTGACGGACCGACACAGGTCACATGACATGAAGTCAACTGACGGACCAACACAGGTCACATGACCTGAGGTCAACTGACAAAACGACACAGGTCACACAACATGAGGTCAATTGACGTACCGACATAGGTCATATGGCATGAGGTCAACTGACGGACCGACACAGGTCACATGTCGTGAGGTCAACTAACGGACCAACACCGGTCACATGACCTGAGGTCAAGTGACGGACCAACACAGGTCACACGACATGAAGTCAACTGACAGACAGGTCACATGACATGAGGTCAACTGACGGACCGACACAGGTCACATGACCTGAAGTCAAGTGACGGACCAACACAGGTCACATGACCTGAGGTCAACTGACAAAATGGCACAGGTCACACGACATGAAGTCAACTGACGGACCGACACTGGTCACACGACATGAGGTCAACTGACGGACCGACACAGGTCACATGACCTGAGGTCAACTGACGGACCGACACAGGTCACATGACCTGAGGTCAACTGACGGACCGACACAGGTCACATGACCTGAGGTCAACTAACGGACCAACACAGGTCACATGACCTGAGGTCAAGTGACGGACCAACATAGGTCACACGACATGAAGTCAACTGACAGACAGGTCACATGACATGAGGTCAACTGATGGACCGACACAGGTCACATGACCTGAAGTCAAGTGACGGACCAACACAGGTCACATGACCTGAGGTCAACTGACAAAATGACACAGGTCACACGACATGAAGTCAACTGACAGACCGACACTGGAGGTCAACTGACGGACCGACACAGGTCACATGACCTGAGGTCAACTGACGGACCGATAGGTCACATGACCTGAGGTCAACTGATGGACCGACACAGGTCACATGACCTAAGGTCAACTAACGGACCAACACAGGTCACATGACCTGAGGTCAAGTGACAGACCAACACAGGTCACACTACATGAAGTCAACTGACAGACAGGTCACATGACATGAGGTCAACTGATGGACCGACACAGGTCACATGACCTAAAGTCAAGTGACGGACCAACACAGGTCACATGACCTGAGGTCAACTGACAAAATGACACAGGTCACACGACATGAAGTCAACTGATGGACCGACACTGGTCACATGACCTGAGGTCAACTGATGGACCGACATAGGTCACATGACCTAAGGTCAACTGACGGACCGACATAGGTCACATGACCTGAGGTCAACTGACAAAACGACACAGGTCACACGACATGAAGTCAACTGACGGACCGACTCGGGTCACATGACCTAAGGTAAACTGACGGACCGACACAGGTCACATGACCTGAGGTCAAGTGACGGACCAACACAGGTCATATCACCTGAGGTCAACTGACAACTCGACACAGGTCACACGACATGAAGTCAACTGACGGACCGACTCAGGTCACATGACCTGAGGTAAACTGACGGACCGACACAGGTCACATGACCTGAGGTCAACTGACATACCGGTATAATGGACCAGATTGCACATTTATATACGGTGCGGCCCATTGCCGTGTTCTACAACATGCTTGACCTGGCAGCGATAAATGCTTATGTGTTATACAAGGCTTGCACTGGGTCCAAGGATTTTGGACTGAGGGGTAGGGGGTGGGGGGGTGTAGGTGTAGAATTAATGGGTCATTAGCAGGGTCATTAGCATGTGAATCGACATTATATAGCCCACTGAAAGGGACCGGGGGATTTGGAAGCCAAGTTCCCTTGCGCAAAAAAGCGCAGCCTTAGTCAAATTAGTGTTAACTTGTGAAAATTTCTCAACAAGCTTATTTTATGCTTTTCATTAGACTACTATTAGCTTAAAAACACTTTTCATTTCTCCTTTAATACAAAACCTTTTTGGCTGGGAGTGTTCAGAACCAAACAATATCTCAACTAATGACAACAGTAATGACTAAACAACAAGGAAACAACGTTTCACTGCTTCGACACACTCTTGTCGTCAGATTCCAAAGTGTAACACACAAGAAAAACAGGTCTCAACTTTATGACCGAGGTCAAATTAAATCTCGTGGATTTAAATGGTAAATGGTAAATGGAGCTTATTTATATAGCGCTTTCTAGCCCCCTGTGAGGAGCCCCAAAGCGCTTTACAATACCAGCCATCCACCCATTCATACACACATTCATACACCGGTAGTGGTAGCCTGCCTTGCAAGGCACCATCCAGACCTACCGGGAGCAACTCGGGGTTAAGTGTCTTGCCCAGGGACACAACAACACATGGTGAGCGGACGCGGGATTCGAACCTCCAACCTTCCGATCGGGGGTCGACTGCCATTACCACTGTGCCACGGCCGCCCATTTAAACGGTTGTTGAGGTTAGTTCTTTGTTGTGGGTTTTAGGCTTAGCGTTTCTAAGTTCAAATTGGACAATGCGACTTATAGGGTGGAAAATACGGTAGTTTAAACCTGATTAGTTTATTTACTAACTTGTGTTTGGACGACCTTATTATCCCATGAAGTCGGTGAGTTTGTGAGATCTTTGTCTTTTGTGGAGTCATTGAACGCCTTGTAAGGTTTGATCTGATTTCGATGTACCCATTTAGCAATTGGCTCTTTGCGGCCTTTGCTGATTTTGATTTCGTAGACGACTGAGGACACTTTGTCTGTTATCAGATGAGGTCCAGTCCACCTGGGCATTAGTTTGCGGGCGAGAGTTCCGGTCTCGGACCCTCCTTTCCCGGTTGCTGGGGGCGAACGTATAGTACCAGACTCTGTCTCCCACTTGGAGTTCATTGTGAGAGGCCTTCTGAACATAGTATGCCTTACGTCCTTCAGCAGATCTTTCCAGGTTTTTCTGGGCGAAAGCAAAAGTGTTTCTGAGGTGTACATTCAAATCTTTGTCTTTGGCATGACCTAACATCACCCCCCTTTGGTCATGGGGGACCACGAACACAGGTGAGGACGTCCGTCCATGGGCACAAGTTAGGATGCCACCGTTTAGTTTAAGCTGTTCGCGCAGCCGAGAGAAGACAGTACACAGGAACCTTTTAGGTTTCGGCCAACGTATCTTCCTACGTTTACCTCTTTCCGTGTAATTCAGGTGTGTCACAACCGTCGGCGTAGTCGCAGGTGTGTCTGATTGTACAGATTGTGACGGGTCACTGTCGTTGTAAGTGTCTTCCCACTTCTTGACTGAAGAGGGGCTCTTTGAGTCTGTAAAAACTATGTCATTTCNTTGATCTGATTTCGATGTACCCATTTAGCAATTGGCTCTTTGCGGCCTTTGCTGATTTTGATTTCGTAGACGACTGAGGACACTTTGTCTGTTATCAGATGAGGTCCAGTCCACCTGGGCATTAGTTTGCGGGCGAGAGTTCCGGTCTCGGACCCTCCTTTCCCGGTTGCTGGGGCGAACGTATAGTACCAGACTCTGTCTCCCACTTGGAGTTCATTGTGAGAGGCCTTCTGGTCATAGTACGCCTTGCGTCCTTCAGCGGATTTTTCCAGGTTTTTCTGGGCGAAAGCAAAAGTGTTTCTGAGGTGTACATTCAAATCTTTGTCTTTGGCATGGCCTAACATCACCCCCCTTTGGTCATGGGGGACCACGAACACAGGTGAGGACGTCCGTCCATGGGCACAAGTTAGGATGCCACCGTTTAGTTTAAGCTGTTCGCGCAGCTGAGAGAAGACGGTACACAGGAATCGTTTAGGTTTTGGCCAACGTATCTTCTTACGTTTACCTCTTTCCGTGTAATTCAGGTGTGTCACAACCGTCGGCGCAGTCGCAGGTGTGTCTGATTGTACAGACTGCGACGGGTCACTGTCGTTGTGTGTGTCTTCCCACTTCTTGACTGAAGAGGGGCTCTTTGAGTCTGTAAAAACTATGTCATTTCTGATTAGTTCTAGACACAAATGTTCCTGAACCAAGGTTTCATCGAAAGCTTGGCTGATAGCCGATTTACCTGTCCCAGGGGACAGTACAGCAACCTCGGTGTGGGGTCCTTGGATCTCCACACCTTTCTCTACCTGTGGTAGGTAATGTGAGTTTGCCCCCTTCTTGTCTGAAGAGGGGTCCTCGTAGTCTGCAACAATGATGTCCAAGTGACTGTCAGCGTTTGGTTGACTGTCATTTTCTGGACTCAGATGCCCTTGAACCAAGGTTTCATTGAAAGCTTGGTTGATTGCCGAATTACCTGTCTCAGAGGACAGTACAGCGTCTTCGGTGTGGGATCCTTGGATCTCAACACCTTTCACTACCTGTGGTAGGCAGTGGTCAGGGAGTGCCGATTGTGTCAGCTCACAGAGGAGGTTCTCTTGTTGGGCCAGAGTTTGGTCCGACTTTTGGGTCTCTTCTGTCTCACCTGTAGTTGAAGGTTCACTTACCGGGCTCTTGTCCTCGGTTGAGGAGTCATTTGTGTCCTCTGCGGTACCTGCGGTTAGGCAGTCTGTATCGCAACTAGGAAGCACTTTTATTGGCAGGGGTGTTCTCACTGTGCTCCACATTTTCCGTCGACCATAATCTATAATCGCGTTGAAGCGGTTTATAAAATCTTGGCCAACCAAAAATGGGAATGAGTCAAGTTTAGACACGTACACCGGGTGGCGTAGTGTCATTTCGCCAATCTGCATGTGAACCATAGCCATAGCTGTTAGGGTTGTTCTCGTCTCTGCGAGACCCTGTAGCTCAATAGCACATTTCTCAAAGGGTATTTGCATGTCAACACCGTTAGCGGCGGTCCTCAGCTCCTCGAACAGCTTGGCCGACATAATAGTTATATCAGAACTGCCATCCAGGAGGGCTTCACGCTCAAGGACACCTTCCAGTGTGATAGGCAGGTAAGCTTTCTTAGCCACCCCCCTTTGTATAAAGTTACACAGAAACCTCACAGGTCTTGGCCCACGTTTCTGTTCACGTGTGACTCTGTCTGTGTAATCTTGTTTACTGTCAGCATCTTGTTGGCTGTCAGCATCATGACCTTCAGGATGTTGTTGTGTGTCAGCAATTGGTTTGCTGTCAACATCCATGGCAATGTTGGTAGTAGTGTGCGCTGAGTTATTTGTGTGCTCTGAGTCTTTGTGAAAGACAGTGCTACACATCGCTCCAGGTTGGTCAATGTTGATAGTGTCATTATCAATGATAACGCCACTCATTGTATCAGGTTGGTCAAGCACAGTAACATTCAAATCTACTGACAAACTACTTACTTCCTCTGTCTCTTCCGAGCATAGAGGTGTTGGGCCATTATTCCGGGACATTCGTGACTCTTTGCCTGTCTCGAACTGTTCTGTTCGAGGCGCGGGAGGTGCAGTTCCAAGGCTCGGGGGTGGCTGTTGGGACCACGCATAGTTACATGAGTATAGGTCCTCATCCTTCAATTTCTTTTGAAGTCCACCCACCGATTGACCTTGGTTTTCACCCATCTGGTTCGATCTGAACCGTTGTGGGTCTCTTAGAGAGTGAACACCTACCTTTTGTGGTTCGTTGCTTGTCTCAGATTTTTCAATCTGAGGTGCTTCAGGGGCGGGGCTCCCTTTAAACCATTTTGAGTCACTGTTCCAACTGGTACCAACATTTCGGTGTATGTCAGTTTGAAAATCTTGTTTATGCTTGCGTGCATTATCCAACTCTTCTAACAACTGACGTATGTTCTCCATCTCCTCTGAGGTCAGAGGGCCTTTGATACGACAGTGTTTATTCTCGCTTTCCATAGGAGAGAGAACCTCTTCTATTTTTAGCGACTGGGATACGACCTTTTGACCTGGGTACACCTCAGAGGGTGTTTTGCTTCGCATGTGAGCCTCAGCCGCAGTTACAGCACACTGTTTCAAGGCTTTTTTTCTAAACTGACGTTGTAACTCAAGGCCTTTTTTGAGAAGTTCTTCTCTTTCTCGTTTGCTCTTCTTCCTTATCAATTCAAGCTTTGCTTCGAGCAGCTTGAAAGCTTCAGCCTTGCCTTGCATATTAGCGTAAAAAACCTTTACAACACCCCGTTTTATTTCATCCAAAGATGTTACTTCTAATTCACACCAGGTGTACAATGGCAACTTGAATCTAATATCAGAGATTAGATTATTTCTGAAAACAGATTTGAAAAGCGTCTGCTCTTCCAGGCCTGGTTCCTTTATGTCACCTGCATACGCCTTGAAAATTCTGTCAAAGAAATGCAATGGATGTTCATCTTTTCTCTGCAAGACATCTCGTGCAGCTAAGTAGTCACCACACAATGAGAAAGATTTTTTCTCTGTGCGAGGTGCAGGGGGAGCAGGTCCTCGGCTTCGGGGTTCCTCTTGGGATCCTTTGATGTATGAGTCTTCTAGAGGCACATACTGTATGAACCTTGGACGCGCACCTTCTTGAACTTCCATCTTTGTTTTGATTGTTTGTGAAAATCAATAAGACAGTTCGTATTTTAATGTGTGCAAATAAATCTTCACTTTTAATGTAGCACTGAGTCAATCAAACTAACCAGCTGTGTGGTTTAAGTGTTTCACCGTGTAATAAGTATTTCTATTCATAGGTACCTTCTTTCAGGACTTACCCTTAATGAACCTGTAAAAGTTAAATGCCCTCTTGCAGTGTTAACTTTATATATAACTTATTTTTTAACAACAGTTACTAACTAACACAAGCATGATTTTCGTTTTACTTACTCAAACACTTTTTAAAAGATTTGAAATAAATGCAATATTCACACTAAAATGTTCCCAGGAAGCTGCTCCATCATGCCTTAAAAAGATGTATTGCAGTTTGGCTAAACTGTTTTGCTGTATTTTGACAGTTATCAGGAGTGAAAATAGGATTACTTGTTTGTTATTTTAAATATTTTTTTATTTAAAATAAACTGGAGTTTTTGTATGCTCAACATAACATTACAGATGTTATTCCAAATAAAAATCAGTGATTTTTATTAATTTGTTGTCATTTGACATCCTCAAATTTGTTCTGCTATCTTTGTTTTGATTTTTGTGAAAATCAAGTCAGCAGATGCTTTTTGTTTGTTATTTTAAACTTTTTATTTAAAATAAACTGCAGTCATTAATTTTACACAGAAAAACGTTAAAAATGCCATTTTTAACTAAAAGTGTGCAGTTGTGCACACCAATTCTGTTTAAAATTCAGAGATGTGAAGAGCTTAATGTGGAAATTCTCTGTTCTCCATCATTTTTTTTTATTTTATTTAATTTGAAAATCAAATAAAAAAAATGCTTTTTGAGTGTTATTTTAAATCTCTTCAGTATTTAAAATGAGCACAAATTGTGTGTCTGTACCTCTGTTATTCTAAAATTTGTATTTAGAATAAACAGGAGTTTTTGTTTGTGTACAGAACAATTTTAAAAGCTGGTAACTCACCATAAAAATGCTGACTTCTTTATGATGTTTTTGAGAAAACTCATCTGTCAACGTCTTTTAACCAACAGGGGGCAGCTTCGAGTCCTAATTTTAATCACGAGGAAACTGATTTTTCTAATCAGTATTTAAACTAAAAACAACCTGTTAGAGTTAGTTTCTAGTATGTTCGTGATAAACGCTCGAACTGCGGTCTTGTCAGAGACAAATATATGTTGTTAGACAGTTTAGATGGCTTTAAATGAGTTTTTAAACTTTTAGTGAAATCTCCGTTTGTCTTGTGTTGAGTGAAACTGCTCGTCACCCAAAGTGCACCTGGAAATGACGACACAAGTAGGCGGGTCGACGCAGCGCGTCACCAGCTCTGCTGTGCTGAGCGAGGCGGAGCTCGCTACACAGATACGTGACGTCAACCAATCAATCACAGCGGTTGTAGTTCATTCCAAGCGTTCATGGTAAATGAAGTTTTCTTACCTTCGCCCAATGCAGTACCGGAAATGACGACAAAGTGGGTTGGTCGCAACGGCGTGCGTTCCCACTACAGCGAATCAGCGCTCGCCACGAGTGATTGACAGCTCACAGCTCTCGTTCATCCAATCACAGCTCATAAACAACGTGTAGGACACGTCTATGTAACGTTAGCTTAGCACAACAAAACGCAACTTTATAGACTCGTAATCAACTCAAACGCTTCAAACTAACTTCCCAAAATTCTGAAACGTGGCAATCACATTTAAAACAGGCACGACTTAGCTACATTCAGTAACCCAGCACTTCAGCTGCAGAACAAACACGGACTCGCTCGGAGCCACTTCAAGGTCGGTTCCGGTCCACTTTTCAATGGAGCAGGAAACGGGTCTGACAGAACCCAGCCGACACGTTCTAACAGTAATATGCTTTTTCGACCTGCTCTAACTTGCAAAAATACCACACACAGCAATCTTGTAGATGTTAAAGTAGCTTTCAGGCTTTTGACTCGGCGGTCATTATGCAGTGAGATTGCCTCAGCTTGTGCAACGTAATCTGGACCGGGTCCTTATCAGAACCACCAGACACTTCCCACACAGCGAGACAGATCCCCACCAAACTACTTATAGCGTTTCAAAAGTTGAACAAATAACAATTTCAGCTTCAAATGTCATTAACTGCAGTCCTGCAATCGTTCTGAACACTTTTCCAGCCAAAATAATTAATCTGTTAGAGTCTAAAACTTGGATCCCAATATGCAAACATGACGTTACAGTTCATGACTGAGACCACAGATATCAATAAACTTTCAGAACCACGTACGGGGCCACCAGATGTAAGGGGTTAATGAGGAGGTCAATATTAATACTGACCTCTTTACCTTAATTAATTTACTTATTCAGATTGAATAGTAAATTCACGGATTCTGTTCTTTTTCAGTTTACCCAATATTTCTGTGATCTTTATGATGGATAAATACACAGAGCCATTAAGTGACAAAGACGTTAACTTAGTTTGATATGTCAAAGAGACACTATCATTTATTTAAAATAAATCAACTAAATTAACACCATTACACTTGATTGACATGATTTCACTTTCTTTCAATTTAAAACGTCAGCACACTTAAATTCAACACAACAGACATAAATATTGGATGTTAACATATTTAGTCTGTGGGCTCTTCAGCTTAAATATAGTTTCCAGCTTAGATTGAGAGGGGAAAGAAATAGGAGGAAAGATTTAAGAAGAAATTATCGTGAGCATGATACCAGAGTGACACTTCTCCTCCGACTTCTGCTAAAATCCAGGTACGTTTTGTAAACAGCTCTTTACCTTTTGACGACCGCCCGGTAAGAGGGAAGACCTTGTAGCTTTTCAGATGTACGGGTCCTTGTGGGGACCAGTACAATACCTTCAAGCAGGGTTCTGGTTTACGTTTTCCAACGTCTCCTGGTTTTCGCTTGGTCATCAGAGAATATGTCAGCTTCAGGCCTCTGACTTCAAGATAAACTTATTCCAGGAAGGAAAAAACAAAGTTCTTGAGCTTACGCTTGTTCGAAGTGGACCCATAACAACATGTTATCAGTCCCAGCTGGATGACGAGTCCTTAGCGCGTGACTTGTGGTCATTCAGCTCTTTGGAAGTTCACATCATCTTTCGAAACTCCCAGAAACTCTGGAGCGTTCTCGCACAGTTTAGAACTTAAAGCAGGAACAAAGAGAGGAGTTCACTTGTCTTATCAGGACCCAAGGTTACAGCCAGCAGCAGAGGGAAATGTTTAGGAACAGACAGAGAAAGCTGGAGCCTTGTTCATGAAAAACAACGGATTAAACTGTCTTCTTATTTCTAAACAAAACAGTCGGGTCTCTGTGACCCGAGATTTCCCTTTAACACAGCAGTGAACACAGTTTAACTCTTAAAGAATAACACAGCTTAAAAGCACACATCATGAAAATGACAAAAGTTATTCTTTTGATCACATCAGCCTAAAATCAAAGATAGAAATAGTCTCTTTTGGTGACTATATTTATCAGATTACAGCTAAATGAATGATTTTGTAGTAAATGTCTTGCTTTACTGAGAGGTCAGTAAAGGTCATCACTGGACAGTTCAAAAGTACACAGGTGTCTTAAAAGTGGACAAGGTCATGCCCACTACACATGCATGAAACAGTGTTTGTTTTGATCACACATACATTAGGCGAGTCAGGTTTAGTGCGCACACACATGTCACCAGCTCCTCGTAGTGTTTTACAAGTGGAGACTGGGCTCAAAAGGTCAGGCTCCCGTACCGCATGGGTAGGCAAACCTGTAAAATTGTTAATTTGTCCTGTCTCATCATGCCCGAATCTGCTTTCTACACGGGGTCAGTGAAGAGGCCCTTGGCCGATACTGGAAAGACTCACTTTTGCCAGTAGGTCTCTTCCGCAGGAGGCCACGCATGTCTTCCTTTGGGGGTGCAAATATTTTCCTCGGCAGCCCCTCGCGGAGGGCTTCCGCCTGTTTTCGTCTTTGTTCCAACCTGGCCTAGATGCGTTCCAGGGCTTCCCCGAAGAGTCCCGTTGGCTCGAACGGGTGCTGGAGGAAGGGGGACCTCTGGTTTTCCGGGAGATCCGATAAAGTCAACCAAAGATGGCGTTGGGCGACAACCATTTCCGCCATTGATCTGCCTTGTGTGATGGCTTTTTCCCCATCATGCAGAGCACGAAGTCAGAGGCGCGGCGGGCCTCCTCCATGGCCTCCGTTGCGGCTTGTTCGTTTGTCATTACCTGGAGTTCCTACAGCTTTTCTGCCAAGTACATCTGCATCATGGTCGAGGCGTTCATCACGCGAGCCGCGAGACCCTGAGCCTTGTAGCACTTTTCAAGCTGTTTCTCCGAAGCGCGGCAGGCCCTGCTGGGCAATGCTGGCTTCCCCCCTGTAGTTGCAGGGGCCAGATGGGCTGCCAGGGTCTCCTCTATCAGGGGTGCGCTGGCGAGACCTGCTGACTCCATTCCTGCGACATCCAGGAGTCGGGATAGTGGCAGCGTCATGGGAGCTCCGGGTTCCGCCCAGGAGTGTGTGAGCTCCATGAGGAAGTCCGGGAAAATGGGCATTTTTTGTGACATTGTCGGTTGCTGCTTCGCATAGAGGTAGTTTCCCGCCAGCCTCGTAACCTGTTGGCGAGGCGTGGGGTCTGGCCATGCAACCTGCAGGGCGTCCGCCGCCCTATGGCACAGGTTGAACAGAACAGGGACCGACACGTCCGGTTCCGGTAGAATTTGCGCCAGGTTCTGAGAGGAATCCACACATTCCACTCTGCAACTGTACTCGGCGTCTTGTTCTGACACTCGGGCATCGAGTCTTCGACGGGAACCGAGGAGTCCGACACATTCTCATCCCTGACTTGACCGCTACATTCCAGGTCCACATTATTGAGCTCTAGCTCGGGAGCGGGCAGCTTCGTGAGGCGTGCGGCCTTCAGCACCGCAGCCCTTGCTATGGATTTAGCCAACGCGTCCGCGCGGCGTTTCCTCACTACCGCCGGCATATGACAGCAATGGGAGCAGGAGTCGGGGGGTTCCAGCGCTTTTCTCGCGTGCAGAATCCCTAGGCAGACAGGACAGGCCTCATGGGTGTTCGTCGCCGAGAGGGAGTAGCCGCAGCCGCTGGGGCAGGGGCACGAGCGAAGGCTCGTCGTCCTGCTGGCTTTCTTCTGAGTCTTTGTCCTCCGTTTTCCCTTCTCGGGAGCCATGTCCGGAGACGAGAAGTGTTCCTAGTTTCCTTTTGTTCGAAGCCGTCTTCTCCGTTTTCTTGCTTTCGCTGGTTAGCCTGCTAATGGTTAGCAGGGAGTGTTGTGACGCAGTTAGCGCCATCGAGCGAAGCAGCTGCGGAGAGAGAAGAAAACTTCGAGGTAAGTAGAAAAACGCTGGACTAGCTTTCGCCAGCCCAGCAGTACGCAGGAAAAATTTCTCTGTACGCTCAGCGTAGGGAGCAAGCTCACCTCTGATCGAGCGATGCGACAACAGAGAAGTCCCACGAAGTTCAGGTTTTAAGCGAGGTGAAGGGCAATAAGAGATCGATGGATGGGCGTCAGCGGCTTAAGTACCCAGAGGGCGGGGCCTCTGGCACGACGCTGACGCCCCTGCCGTAAAGGCGTGAATGTATTCCTTCAGGTAATCGCGCGGGGGCGCAATTCCCATAGCAATATGTTGCACCAAGTGACATGACTGATAAAGGGAACTCAACTGTTTGTTCATCAGCAGCTCAATGTGTACAAGCAATGCTACTTGTGGTGCGTGTCTAGCGAGAGACATATATTGTGGAAGAGTATGTTTATTTGTGTGATTTGAGGAGGCAGTATTAGTGACTTTATGATAGGTTTTCAGTGACTATTTGCAAGCAAACAGAAACACATAAAAACATGCAAACAGCAGATTCTGGCTCTGATTACTTTCACACATGGCAGAAAATATGGTTTTGGGGAGGATACATGCACTTATGATTGAAATAAGGCAGTAAGGAGAGACGGAATTACAGCAAGTGCACCTGAAAAAAAGTATATGTGCAACATTCATCCAGTGCGGCTTTCAGACAGTTAAATAACTTTTATAGAGTTCACATTGAATTGAAGGCTACCATAATATTTTATATGCTGACTAAATCCAATGATCACAAAGTCATAAAAATATTACAAAAATCACTCTTCCGTTCCTAAAGTTTACTGTGGTAACTTTGTAGCTGTGAGATTTTCCACATAAGATGATAGATTTTTATTTTTCCTTTTAGTGCAGAAAAAAAAAATCCCAGGAAATGTTGTCATAAATTACCTAAACGTACTTGCTGCAGCTAATAATAATAATAATAATTGTCTAATCTTGTCATCTGCGTATGTTTCCCATACACAGACGAAATTCGTCTCTGCATTTAACCCAACCACCTACCAGGCGGTGCAGTGAGCAGCCATAGAAGGCGCTCGGGGAGCTGGAGAAATAGGTGTGCACTCATAGACACCCCAAGATGTGTAGTGGCCGGGACGCGAACCCGCGTCCTTCGGGTCCCAAGTCAAACGCCCTAACCACTACACCATCTTGGCTCCTATCTGCAGCAGGTAAGTTTAGGTAACCTTTCTTTAACCTCACTTTGGATAAACAATTTATGATGACAAGCTAACATGAAGTTTAAACAAGGCCAAGATCAACATCGCTTGCTATAATTGTAAAAAA
>JBBPBX010039919.1:6122-23290 GCA_038048925.1 Garcialebias charrua | reverse complement strand
CAGACAGACAGACAGACAGACAGACAGACAGACAGACAGACAGACAGACAGACAGACAGACAGACGGATGGACAGACATACTTACATTATTAATTTCAGGGTAAATTAGAGGCATCCAGTAGCATGTTCTAATTATATAGAAGAAGAAGAAAAAAATCCACATATGAAATAATAATAAATAAATAAAAAGAAGCAGAATACACTAATTCGGAAAAAGTCTATATGCACATGCACAAGGTAGTACAAGGTACTACTACATTCATGATTAACCTATATATAATACACATCTAAGCATACATATACTGTACATGTACTGTACTGTATATACAAGTGCATATACATATGCGTATGTACATCTATATATACATACATATACATAATGGTGTAGTCACACCAAGCAGCGTTTCGACCTCCAAAAAGCTCCTCACGCACGCAAGTGGACGCGCTACCCAGTGTTGTCCAACTGTAGTGTTGCGGCGGCTTCGTGGCTGCGGCGTCGTGGCGGCGGGGTGTGGGAGGAGCTTACCGGTATACAGAGTCCTGCGCACAGAGTCACTGCACTCCGCCAGGCGAGGAGCCTTTTATTTCCGTCTCTGTCGAGCAGACTTGACTGGTCGTGAAGGAATTGTCGCGAACACACAGCTACAATGAGTTTCTCTTCCATAGTCCACGACCTCGCGGGTCTTTTCTTTTTTTTCGACAAACAATACGTCACATAGTGCGCGCGCACCCTCGTTTCCGCGTCACATAGGGACTCTCCCCCTGCCCCCTCTCTTCTTCCCCCGACTCTCCCTGATTGGTTGACACACCAACCAATCAGGTAGAGTTGAGCGGCGTTTGAAAGTTTGAACCGCGAAATCTTCAGCATGTTGAATGCGCGGATTGGAGGCTGAAGCCGGTTCACGTGCACGGAAAAACGCTTCCCAGCACGCTCAACACGCACGCGACCTGACGCCAGACGCCAAGAAGCTGCTGGAAGCGCGTCCACCATTGACTTTACATGTAAACTGGACGCTTTGGAGGTTGAAACGCTGCTTGGTGTGACTACACCATAAGTGTCCGGGGTACCACAGATGTACAAAGCTCTATTTTTACTGTACATGGAGGAGTTGAACACGCTGATGGCTTGAGGGACAAGGGACTTCCTGAATCTGTCCGTGGACCAGGGCTGGGACCACCGTCTACCACTGAAGGAGCTCCTCTGCTTCATGATGGTACCATTCAGCAGATAATAATAATAATAATAATTAATTCAATTTATAACGCACTTTTCATTACTGAAAATCTCAAAGTGCTACACATATATTGAATGCTACACACATTCATAAACCGGTGGCGGCAGACTACCATGCAAGGTGCTTTCCAGTCCTACCGGGAGCAACTCAGGGTTAAGTGTCTTGCCCAAGGACACAACGACACATGGTGCGGGTCCCGGGAGTCGAACCGCCAACTTTCCGATCGGGAGACGACTGCCCTTACCACTACGCCACGGCCGCCCCAGATGGTGAGCCTCAGATGGTGAGCATTGCTTAACGAGGGTCCTTTTCTCTGCCACCGATGTAATGGACTCCAGCTCTGTTCCCAACACAGAACCAGCTTTCCTCACCAGTCGCCGCCCTGCATCTCTCCTCTTAATGCTGCCTTCCCAACACACAACAGCACGGAAGAGGACACTGGCCACAACAGACTGTTAGAACATCAGCAGTAGTTTCCTGCAGATACTGACAGACCCAAACCTCCTCAGGAAGAACCTGCTCTGACCCTTCCTGTAGAGGGGGTCCGTGTTCACTGACCAGACCACCTGTCATCCAGTTATATGCCCAGATATTTGTAGACCACCTCCACATCGACCCCCTCAATTGAGACTGGCTACAGCATAGGCCCAGACCTTCTGAAGTCCACTAGCATTTCCTTTGTTTAACTGATGTTCAGCTGTAGATGGCTAGATTTGTAATTATCAAGTCCCCAAATTTTGTGGACTCACCCACTTTACAATGTCTGATTTTAATATTTGCAGCTGTTATCAACAGCAATAACAACAACAGAAACTTGGGGCAAAGATGGTGTAGTGGCTAGGGAATCAGACTTGGGATCCAAAGGACCCATGTTCAAACCCCGGCCACGGCACACCTTGGGGTGTCTACACTGTAATCCCAAATTTTCATTTACATAATAAGTCAAGCTATTATTACTAATCTTTTTGTTATTTTGCAAAAGGCGGGACCATTACCTAACAATATGTGATTTGTACACTTCTCAATATGAGTATCTGCTTTACTAATGGCTCTGAGTGCAGACACCTCTCATTTACATGTTTTTACCGGTTTGGGGCGGGGCTTGTCAGTGAACACGTCACCTGCCTGGTGCACAAAGAGGAAGAAGAAGAAGAAGAACCGTGAGCTCAGTGCATGTTTCTCCTGACTGTTTGCTGCAAAATCTCATTACTGTGACGAAGTGCTGAAATCAGGTCAGTCTGGTTGATGTAACAGTTTATTGACACATGTTAAGTGCTCAAATTTGATTCCGTTTTTATTGTACTTGCTAGTAAAATAACGTTTTTGTGTGCTCATGTTAACGATAGCTAATGTTTCACCGGAGTGTCAACTGCATCATTTTTGCCCTAAATTATAGCTACAGTACTTTGTAGTTGATCATCCTTTGTTGTTATTTCGGGACTGATTGAATTAGTACCGGTAGTTAATGCCTGTAGCAAACACAGAGAGCCCTCACAGAGAGCTAATGCTGTTAGCAGTTAGCTTTATGCTAGCTTCCTGTTGCATACAGAATAATTTACCGCATGGTTTAATTTTTTTTTTTACTTCGACAGGGATTATTCAAACCAAGGGCTGTTGGTTCTTACAATAATTCCTGGTGATATAGTGAATTTTGCTTATATTCTGTGTTCATTAAATTATTATTTTCTCTTTTTTTTTTTTTTTTTTTTTTTTTTGGTCTAACCGCCATATTGGATTTGTGCGCCGAATAGAAGATAAAACCTGTGGAGACATCAACACCAAGCCTTCTGATGAAACGCTGGCCTGCACTCTTCACTAATAAGCAGGTACACATATTATTCTGATGGTCATTTGCGCTCCAGTTGAACAGCACACTAATTTCTTTTTTTTTAATTTTAATTTTTTTATTTGTATGCATTCTAAAGGATTGTGGAAAAAGACCTGCTGCAGGAATTTTTTTCTGTCCGTCATGATCACACCACCAGTCTTATGGAAATGAGGGGCAACGTGGCTGAACATTTGGCACAGCTTTTGCAGAAAATGAAGGTAATACTGGGTCAAAACAAATTGTGTGTGTCTTTGTTTGTGTGTATGAGACTTTTCCCTTCAACATATCTATCAATTTTCTGTCTTACATTCCCTGGATTCCACATTGGATTTGTGCACCAAATAGAAGACAAAACAAAATGTGGACCTAACATTTGGAGGGATGACGTTGTGTAGACATCACCACTGAGCCTTCTGATGAAACGCTGGCCTGCACTCTTCACTAATAAGCAGGTACACATACCGTATTATTCTGATGGGTCATTCTCCAGTTGAACAGCACACTAATTTCTTTTTTTTATTTTAATTTTTTTTATTTGTATGCATTCTAAAGGATTGTGGGAAAAGACCTGCTGCAGGAATTTTATTCTGTCCGTCATGATCACACCACCAGTCTTATGGAAATGAGGGGCAACGTGGCTGAACATTTGGCACAGCTTTTGCAGAAAATGAAGGTAATACTGGGTCAAAACAAATTGTCTGTGTGTGTCTTTGTTTGTGTGTATGAGACTTTTCCTTTCAACATATCTATCAATTTTCTGTCTTCTATTTTCTGCCAAATAGAAGACAAGACACAATGTGGACCTAACATTTGGAGGGATGACGTGGAGACATCACCACCGAGCCTTCTGATGAAACGCTGGCCTGCACACTTTACTAATAAGCAGGTACACATAATATTCTAATGGTCATTTGGTCTCCAGTTGAACAGCACACTAA
This sequence comes from Garcialebias charrua, assembly GCA_038048925.1. Taxonomy (NCBI): domain Eukaryota; kingdom Metazoa; phylum Chordata; class Actinopteri; order Cyprinodontiformes; family Rivulidae; genus Garcialebias; species Garcialebias charrua. The sequence goes on along the minus strand of JBBPBX010039919.1, from coordinate 19,289 downwards.
TTTCTTTTTTTTTTTTTTTTTTAATTTGTATGAAATTCTAAAGGATTGTGGTAAAAGACCTGCTGCAGGAATTTTATTCTGTCCTTCATGAGCACACCCTGACTAACCCTGTGTTTATGTGCAGTGACGACTGCGATGGTCCCATATTAAATAATATCATTATATAAAAACAACCAATTTAGAAGTTTTCCTATTTCAGTCAAATAGTGACAAAATGGACCAAGAAGATCTCTCAAATAGTCCTTAGACCAATACTGATTTTACAATGTTTATTGTTAGAAAAATTCAAAATGCTTGACCAAACAGTAGTTATCATTATGTTGGCATAAACTGTATTTGATACAATGCCTGTTCTGTCATGGTGGTCTGTTGTAGTTCAGCAATTTTATTCCCTAATGGTTTTATTTATGGCAATTATTTTTTGTTTATCTTTAGGATGGTGATGAGTTCTTTGGCCAAATGGACGTTGGGACCTTGTTGCTGAATCCTGAAGGTGTCTCCCCCCCCAACATCAGATCTTCACCCGGCGAGCCTGAACATCGTCAATGAGGGTGAAATTTTTTGTGGAAAAGCTCATGACCCTGCCAGAAGCTGTGAGTCTCCTTTTTAGGCTCACATATGAACTCCATGTAAACTACCCAAAGAAAATCAGAAATACTGTACCCTCCTGTTCATTCAACAGGTACTGTATTTTTTTTCTTCCCCATTTGGGAAGTATTGAGTTGAAGCTGAGAATTCAAGCAGAAAATTCAACTTGTGTAAAAACGCTGCAGGTGCTCTACTTTTGGTTAGGTGGGAAAAAAATCCTATTTAGCAGCTAGAAGTTTATTGTTTTACTGCTGAAGTTTAGTTTGTAGCCGTCTTTCAAATACAAACATAATGTGAACAAGTGTTGTAATGTAACTGTTTCACAGAAACTTTCCTGTTCATCATTACTTGTTTTAAACAATTGTTAGTGCCACCATGCTAGTTATTTTTTTTGTAAAAAAAAAGATTATTTTTAATTTTTTAAATTATTATTATTATTATTTAAATGTTTATTTTTTATCATTAAGGCTTCCAAATAAAAGAACTGTACGGACACTTTTTTTTAAAAAGACAATTTACCCGTCGAAGCCATTGAAGGGTTCCATGTTAGTCTTTTGACCAGATTAATGATGTAAATGATAAAGGGTACCTCAGATCATAAGATGTTATGCATGTTCCCCTTTGCACAAGATATTAACATTCTTAATTTCACCTATCAAAGTAAAATGGTTAATTTGGTAAAATGTTTGAAAATCCATTTTTGTAAAGGCTTAAATGCAGAATTGTATTGACTTAGCACTTTACTCAGATTTAGTTTTGTACTAAAGTTTAAACTCTTGAACATGGTGAAATGTGTACTCAGCTTTACATGTTTAAAATGTTACTATTGCACTATTTTTGCAATAAATTTGTGAAAAATAAATTAAATTGTCATTTTTTTGTGTAAGAAACAACAGGTAGTATACAGACAATTATTGTGTACAGGTGACCCCCGACCTACGACCCCATCGACCTGCGAACCACGGGACCTACGAACATATCATATTTAATAAAAATATGAAATTACTGTATTAAAAAAAAAAAAAAAAAAATAATTTTTTTTTTTTTTGTGTTTAAATGTTCTTAATTTCATGTGTACATCACTTTGTTGCAGCTATGGTTGTTTTAAAGGCTTTATAAATAATAATTATGATAAAAAAGATCATTTCTGATCATTTTTGAGCAATCTTGGGCAACAGGAAGTAGGTCTTCAGTTTACACGGTCACAAATTAATGTAGAACACCGGACGGCGTTTTAGGTTCAGTCACTGGGGTCTCCGGTCACAAATTCATGTAGAACACCGGACGCCATTTTAGGCTAGCTGCCGGGAGCCGGCCCGAAGACTGGTGACCAGGATGGCTTCATATGGATTAATTACGAGCTGGAAACGTCTCTGTGAACTTTGTGGATGTCTAAGGCAGCAGCGGATTTATCGCAGATCGTGCCAGGCCGCCGCGGGAACACCTCCGGCCAGGCTCTGGCCTGGCTAGCTCCAGAAGCTAACACCGGACGCCATTTTAGGCTAGCTGCCGGGAGCCGGCCCGAAGACTGGTGACCAGGATGGCTTCATATGGATTAATTACGAGCTGGAAACGTCTCTGTGAACTTTGTGGATGTCCCAGGCAGCTGCAGATTTATCGCCGATGGTGCCAGGCCGCCGCGAGAACACCTCCGGCCTGGCTAGCTCCAGAAGCTAACAAGGGAGCTAACACGGGACGCAGCAGCGGCTTTGACCACCTCCAAGTAAGAAATTATATTTTTATTTAATTTATATTTTTATTACTGTACTGTATTAATTAATTACACTGTGTTAGGTGTGTTAGGATAGGCGAAGTACGTACTGTACAGTACTTGGTACCACAAAAAAAAAAAAAAATACAGGACATCCCCGAGTGACGAGGGTACGGAAGGTCTGACCTGCGAACAGATCGACCTGCGAACCGTTCTTAGGTCCCAAACTCGTTCGTAAATCGGGGGTTACCTGTAATGTTAAAAAAATCTAATTAAATATTATTATTAGTAGTATTTCTAACTAATAAAGATGAGAAATGAATACTGATAAACATGAGAAACAAATACTGATCATCATGGGTAGTGATTACTGATATATATGATTAATGGTTGAGTTAATTACTCGTAAACAATGGTTTTAAAAACTTGACTTTTTTAGCACAAGATTATCTTGGACACAAGACTTTATGTAAACAGAGCTTGATTTGTTTAGTTTTTGATTTTGTAAAAACTGGAGATCCCCTCGCAATCGCTTTCCACATTCTGCTTTAGTAATGATTACTAATTTGGGTTTACAGTGTATGAGTGCACATCTATTTTCCCCAGCTCCCCGGGCGCTGACTACGGCTGCTCACTGCACCACCTGGTGGTGGTTGGGTTAAATGCAGAGGCCAATTTCGTCTGTCAAGTATGGGAAACATACACAGATGACAAAAATGTGACATTTATTTTATTTATTTATTTATTAACTTGTTAATTAATTTTGGGAGTTACCAAAAGCAAACATAACAAGAGAAATCTTGCATCAAACCAATTATAAAACGTAAATTCAAAGGTTTTCACTCACATACCAGGAAGATGGTGCATAGAAGTGTTTATGTAAATATTATGAATATCAATCTGAAGAAACTTGTTCACTTTGAAATGAAGTAAATTTGACACTACTTCTTTCACTGACTAGTGTCTGTGGTAGCACCCTGAAAACAAATAGAACGTGCTTTCCATTTCTCAGATTTGTCTTTGATAATAAAATGAAATGGTTTCTTATCTGAAACATAATGAGAAAAGTCTCACATGTTTATAACAAAACTAGAATCAGGGTGTAGAAAGCAACTAAAATCATAGAGTTCTCCCCATTCATGCTGCCGCCCCCCCCTCAAACTATGCAGGACCAATGTGGCTCCAGTGAGTGACAGGTCTGGTGTTTGCTCTGAAACTCTCTGCGGCACCTCCCTCCACAAGAGACTCTGAACTACCAGCCCACAGGAGTGACTCCCACTGGGACAGCTGTGGCCGTGCACTTCCTCCCTTGGGTGACCTCTGACACCCAGTTTGTGCTTGGTGGCCTTGAAGAGGCAGTCGAGGGGATTTCTCCCCAGCCAAGCAGCAGGTTGTAATTGATGTGGCAGAGACGTCAGCACTAATCTTTTACTCTCGGACGGCTTCTCTGTAAGCCCCTCATCCACTCAATTCCAAGACCAACCTTGGCAAACTGCTACCCAGTCAATTAGATCTACCCTGTCTGCTCCCTGTTTTGTGTAAATATCTTTCCGGAAGACACACAGCATCTTTAGTTATCTACCCAAGCACATTCAGGCTGATTTCTTAATGCCGCTGCATGACACTATCAGTAAATGGAAAACGGCTGATATCTCTTCCTGCTGCGGGCTGACTGATTATATGTGGAGCAGGAGACTACCGTTGATTTTCATATTTGTATGGAGGATCCTATCTTTTTCTGCTTACCTTCAGTCTTAATACATATGGATATTCTAATCACACAGTTTATACTCTGCAATGCACCTGGTGATACCATTACTAATCTGGTTACAGTCCCGTGAATGTAGTCCATGATGAAGCATATCACAAGCTGCTCAGCTGAGACCCTCTACAATGCTGTCAACTATTGAGAACTGAACGTGTCATGGAAGTTGGAAGTACTTGTGCCTGTCAGGTATAAACTCATAAATGATAGACGAAGCACACAAACAGACCTCACTTTAAAATCACTAATTACCCTAACATGTATGTTTCTGAACTGTAAAATAAAGTTGATTTCTGCAAGTCACAACCTTACTTGACATCTTCCAACCGCTCAATTGTTGGTTTCCTTTCTGCCCCTTTTCCACTCGCTCAACGTGGGTCGGATATTTCGGGCTAGACCCATGCTGCAGGTATTTTCCACCAGACTTCCGAGCCGCGTTACCCGACTATTCTGGACCTGTTTCTCTTGAGGGTCCAAGCGATCCGCGCCGTCACGTCAGAAACACTGTCGATCAGTGAATGGTCGGGGGGAGGAGTCTGTGGGGAGGAGTCTGTTGAGTCTTTTTTTTTTTAAAACGAATCCTCCATTTTGTTTTCGGTGCAAGGTTGTCAGTTTAGAGCCACCCAGGTAATTAGTTCATTTCAGTTTAGTTTATTTATACAGGTAGTCCCCGAGTTACGACAGAGTTCCGCTCTTACGCTCTGTCGTAACTCGAATTTCGACGTAACTCGAAACATACATCATAACTGCACCTTATACGTACAGTACTGTATTTTACCAAGCACTTAGCCTATCCTAACACAGTACCCTACATAATTATCAAAAAACACATACATTTCAGAGCCATAATGAAGGGAAAAAAGAGTTAATTTCCTACTCTGGACTGCTGGTGAAGCCATTTCCTCGTTCCTCCCTCCCTCCTCCGGATTCTCCATTTGTTTATGTTGTAAAAATGCCGTCCATAAAACAGCTACTTTTCCACAGCTGCTGCCTGTTTCTGCCTGTCCAGCTTGCTCCAACAAGTTTTATTTTGTTTTTTGAATGTCCAGAGGACCAGACTTAGCTTTTTTAAAGAGTACAGGCAGCTGTAGCCTCCACAGCTAGCAAAACGGGAAACTGGAAACTGCGTAAATCAGCTTAAAAAAAAGAAAGAAAAATAAATAAATAAATAAAAATATATTTAAAAAATATATATATATATATACAGTGTATATATATATTTTTTTCTTTTTTTTTAAATGGAGGTGCGTGTCGTAACCCCAAAACGTCGTAAGTCGAGGCCGTCGTAAGTCGAGGACTATCTGTATAGTGCCAAGTCACAATATAAGTCATCTCACGGCACTGAACAGAAACATATATATATATATATATATATATATATACAGAGGTAGTCCCCGAGTTACGATGGAGTTCCGTTCCTACGCCCTGTCGTAACACGGATTTTGATGTAAGTCGGAAAACACATACACACTGGCCGCCCCATATACACGTACATGTACGGTACTGTACAGTTACCAAGCACTTAGCCTATCCTACACAGTACCCTACATAGTTATCAAAAAACACATACCAGTGACGTGCGGTGAGCTTTGTGACAGGTGAGGCACTGATGGTCTGGAATCAGATAATCACATATATGAACCCAAAATAGAAGCTTATATGTCAACATAAATTGTTTTAAAGTTATTAGAAAATGTTTGACACTTCATTATGTTCTTCAACTCAATGATTCTTTCACATTTGTCTTATGGAGCTACTGTCTGGTCACAGACTCACCAAACTACACTTAAACCACTGGTCTTTACAATCTGGCCTTGAAGGTTTCATACCAAAAGCCAATCAGATTTTACCACTGTAGTATTTTAGCTAAATTTGGTATTCTAGAATTTTCCAATTTTATAATATACATTTTATTTTTATTTTTACAATTGATCTTCAAATGCTTAAATAGACTTGCACCCAAACCATTAAGCAATGGTATACAGAAACTGCAGGGCTACAGCAGGGCTACAGCAGTTCTACCAGAGCGGCCTTAAACGGCGACTGTTACTTTTCGTAGAACCACTTTTGCTCAAAGTGCTCTCTCTGTGAGAGGATCCACAATTTGGAACTCACTCTCTGTCGATTTAAACTCTGTAACCAGAGTTGATATGTAAAATAAAACAACAACAAAAACAACTAAACTCTGGTTGTGTCAAAAATGTTCTGTTCTCCGATATGTGTATATTCAATAAACCCTTGAGGCTACACACAGAAGCATGCGTGACACGACTTCAGGTACCCCTTTATTACGGTCCGACCCGCAACACAATACAGCACAAAGGTTCCTACCAACAGATAGCTTGATACTACATCCCCCTTTCTGAATAGCATTTGCTATGAGGGTCTACGTAAGAACATGTAGAGATGCAAACGTAAATCACACGCCAGAAAGATGCATTCTGTGGAGTACCCAAAATTAACTCAGTATTGTACTAGAACTTTTACAAAGCAGAATGTGCTAAAACTCTAACTTATTGTTACTGTTTATCTATTTATTCTACACTAACAGTGCACAAACTTAAATCTCTTTACAGTCACAGTTCAGCCTAAGGACCCAGATGTATATGAATCTCAGAACAGTAATCTCTGTAACATTTAACTTTAACTACTAAGAGGGAGGAGTGGACTACCCAAATCCTCTATCTGAGTGTGGGGATTGTTCTGCCCCATGCAAGAAACTCATTCAGTTCCTATGAACAAATATAATCATCCAGATAGGCTGGAGGTCTCCTATTTCTAAGTGAAACTCGACTCTCAGGTGGTGGAGTCTGATGGCTAGCCTCCTGCTGGTCTTCATCTGGATCAGGTGTGTGTATGGAATTGTCAATATTTTTTTCTTGTAATGTCTCATGTGGAACAGCAGAAGTTTCAGTTGCTCTAGGAGTGTGTGAAAGGTGGTAGCTATTCCTTCTCAGCAAGCCTCTGGGTGTCTCGGCAATGTACGATCGAGGTGGACCTGCTCCAGACACTACTCTTCCTCTGGTTTGCAGATCTGTCACCCACACCTCCTCACCTGGATGTAGGGGTGACATGTTGTGAGCCCGGTGCCTATGGTTGTAGTTTTGTCTTTATTTCTGTCTATAATTGTCCTCTGCAGTCCTCAGCTTTTCCATATCAACATTCTTTGGCGTTAGTTGCGACTGAGTAATAGGAACAGTTGTCCTTATCCTCCTTCCCATGAGAAGCTCAGTCGGACTGAATCCATTTGCCAATGGAGCGGAACGGTAGGCCATAAGAGCGAGATACGGATCCTCCGACTTCTTAAGGAGAGTCTTGATGGTTCTGACAGCTGTTGATCTGAGGAAAATTTGGGCTGGATGTTTCATGGCTGAAACCCCATTCTTGTGCAAATCTTCAGAAGGAATCTGAAGCAAACTGTGGCCCATTATCAGAACAGAGACATTCTGGTATGCCATGGCATGAAAAGATGGACTTACAGTGTTCAATCACTCCCTCAGATGTTGTGGAGGTAAGCTTCGCAACTTCAAAAATTCTGGAGAAATAATCCACAACAATCAAATATTGTTTGTCCTTAAACTGGAAAAGATCAGCTCCCACCATGGCCCATGGTCTTTGTGGGAATTCGGTGGGCAGTAGTGGCTCTTTGTGTTTAGTTCTCTCCTGACAACATGTGTCGCAGGACTCCAACAGCTTAATCAGCTCGCTTATGAGACCTGGCCACCACACTGGATGTTTGGCCCTTTTTCTGCATTTAGTCATTCCCAAGTGACCCTCATGTAGTTTCAATTAAATTTTCTTTCTGAGAGAAGTTGGGATCACTATCCTGCTACCGTAATGAAGCAGGCCATTTTGAAGAGTAAGTTCACCTGCGAATGGCAGATAAGGCTGGACACTTTTCTCAGTAGAGTATTTATCTGGCCATCCTTCTACACAGAACTTTTTCAGCTGTTTGAGTATGCTGTTGTCGTCCTGATGTCTTTGGATTTCTCTCAGTTGTGGTTCCTTGGCAGGTAAGCTTGCAATGACTGAGTCAACATACAAGTTGACCTCCTCTTCTTGCAAACCTCCTGACTCGCTGGAGATTGGAGCTCTGGACAAAACATCAGCTGTAGCAATATTTTTGCCAGCCACATGGGAAATACTGTAGGAAAATCTCATTAGTCGCATTCGTAGTCGCTGTATGCGAGGAGGAAGATCGTTTAGACTCTTCGACCCCAGCAACTGAACTAATGGTTTATGGTCAGTTTCGATGTGGAAACTCTTCCAGATCAGAAACTCTGCGAACCTCTCACAGGCCCATGTTGAAGCGAGAGCCTCTTTCTCAATCTGAGCATACCTCTGCTCCGTGTCGCTGAGAGACCGTGATACATATGCCACTGGCTTCCATCCTGTATCAGTGTGTTTCTGAAGTAGAACTGCACCGAGTCCATACGATGATGCATCTGCCGACACACGTGTCTCTGCATTCGGGTCGTACAATGCTAGTCATGGTGGTGTTGTCAGGTCTGTTTTAATAGCATAGAAAGCTTGTTGCTGCGGTGAACCCCATGACCACATGTTTGACTTCTTCAGAAGATCTCTCAAAGGTCTGGTTTTCTCTGCTAGGTGGGGAAGGAACTTCCCAAGATGGTTCACCATACCCAGAAAGCATCTCACCTCACTTATGTTTCTGGGCTCCTCCATGTCTCTGATAGCACTGACTTTATCCGGGTCTGGACTAACCCCTGATGCATCGATGACTTGTCCCAAGAACTTTATTCTGCGTTTTGAGAACTCACATTTGTCACTTAGTGTTACATTCGCCTCCTGGAGTCGAAACAGTGCCTTCCTCAGTCTTTCATCGTGCTCCTGCTGTGTCGTCCCCCAGATGAGGACATCAACCATCTGACAAAGGACTCCATCCAGGCCTTCCACAATCCGTGACATGCGCTTCTGGAAGTGCTCCGGTGCTGATGAAATCCCAAAGCAGAGCCGATTGTAGCAATAGCGCCCAAAGGGTGTAATGAAGGTGGTGAGCAGTGAAGACTTCCTCGACAGTGGAATCTGCCAGAAGCCAGCATGGCATCCAATTTGGAGAACACTTTTGCTCCTGCCAACTGTCTGAGCATGTGCTCTACTGCTGGGAGAGGATGTTTTTCTCTCATGACATATTTATTCAGTTCTATGAGATCAATGCATATTCTCACCTTGCCCGAGCTCTTGGGGACAACCACCATAGGTGCACACCAGTCTGTTGGCTCCTCCACTTTGGTGATGACCCCTTCCTGCTGCATACGGTTGAGCTCTTCTTTAACTTTAGGCAGTAAGGGGAGGGATATCCGCCTCGGTGTTGAGAGGGAGAAAGGCTGTGCATCTGGTGACAGAACAATGTTATATTCACCCTGCATCAGTCCTAGTCCTGTGAAAAGTTTAGGAAACTCCTGCCTCACAGCATCAATGGAGTCCAAACTAATTTGGTTTATTCTGGCAACCAAATTTAATGCCATTGCAGCACGTCCACTCAGCAGTGATGTACATAAATCCTTCACAACATAAATGTCCTCCTTGGTACTACCACTGTTGTTACTGAGAGTTGCTGTAAACATGCCTTTCACCTTCAATCCGGTGCCTCCTGGTCCCTGTAGGATTTTCTTTGGTTTATCTAATTTGCCAAATTGATGCTGAGAATACCATGTTTCTGGGACAGCTGTGACATCAGCTCCTGTATCTATTTTAAATACAGTCTTATGTTTGTCCACCAGTATGTCTGTCAGCCATGGATTGTCATTAACTTCTGTAGAAAGTGATCCCAGGAAAGCAACATCATTGACTATATTTGTACTTTCGATAGCAAATCCAGCATTTACTTCACATATTTTTTTATTTCTGCAGACTCTAGCAAAGTGTCCCTTTTTTCCACAATAATTGCAGGCTGCTTCTCTAGCAGAGCATTGCTGGATACTGTGTCCTTTCATGTCACTGCATCTTCTGCACTGTACCTTTTTATCATGTGTTGCTTTTGTGACGATATGTTTGTACGGCATCTTTGGTTGTCTGTAGCGCGCGCTCCCGCTCACGTGAACGCGATCCAACTGCGCGCACACAATGTCTGGCTTGAAGTTAGCATGAAGCATTTCCTGTTGCTTTTTCACTAGCTCGCTCTGACGGGCTCTGTTTAACGCCTTCTCTAGCGTCAGTTCAGCATCCATTTGTAGCTGTTCTGATAGTCTTTTATCTCTCAGACCCACAACAAATCTGTCACGCACCATCTCATCATGCAAAGTCCCGTATCCACAGTATTCAGCCAAACTGTGTAACGCAGTGTGAAAGCCGTCGATGGACTCACCCATCTCCTGTTGGCGCTGATTGAATTTCGCCCGTTCAAATATAACTTTCCTGCGGGCTACGAAGTGAGCATCCAGCCGTCCTTCAACAGTGTCGTACTCACTCGCTTCTTCTGGAGTTAGATGCAGGGAAACCAGTATATCTTCTGCCTCGTCCCCCATGGTATATATAAGCGTATTTACTTGGTTTTCATCCGCTTGTGTCTCCAAACCAGACGCGATACGAAACCTCTCAAAACGCTTTATCCACTTCGTCCAGTCTTCAGCTCTGAACGTGAACTTTTCTGGCGGGGCGACTTGAAACTGGTTCATGATGTTGTCGTTCTTATTTATGCTCTCTCTCTTCGCTTAGTGTTTTATACTTCTGACACCATGTTCTGTTCTTCAATATGTGTATATTCAATAAACCCTTGAGGCTACACAGAAGCATGCGTGACACGACTCCATCTTAACAGGTACCCCTTTATTACGGTCCGACCCGCAACACAATACAGCACAAAGGTTCCTACCAACTGATGGCCTGATACTACAAAAAAACAGCATTGCATTTAAGCTTCGTGTATTTTATTGTTTTAATCCATTTGTTTTATGTGTATGACATCTAGTTTAGAAAAATCCTTTAGTTTTGATATGATCTTCCATTTTGCCTAAACAAATTTAAATGAGTGTACCGTTTGAGTCATATCTGCTGCCCCTCTGTGTAACAGAAGAAGGCATGGCAGCACCTGCTTCATTTTCATTGTATGTATGGAGCAGCACTGCCCCCTATCGGTGCCACAAGGTATATTCTGCTGTGCCGCTCGTGTTTTTCAGCGTGCATCATGACAGATTAGAAAGCAGAAATATGTTACATTCATTAATTATATAGACTGTAGAACATAAACATGTGTACCACATGTGTAATCAAACGTATGTTGGCGATATACAGAGAAACAGCAATAGGCATGCACTTGACTTTGCATGCTGTCACTTCTTCTGCAGTGGAGCGGAGCAGGTGCAAGCAGAATCCCTGGGCTCACTAGCCCCGTCTCCTCGATGAGGCTGGACAACTGCGTGCCTCCCCTGTCACCTTTTTGCAGCCGTTTTATGATCGCTCAGCACAAGAAACACGTTAAACACACATACAGTTTTCGACAAAAACACTATACATTATATTCACCAGCTAAACTATAGAAATGTAGTTTATATAGCAAAAGTATTTGGACATTTTAATAGCTACATAAAAGGGGCAGGGCTCACTGCATAGATGCAACACAAGGCGTGTTTCCATCAAGGTTTCTAGGTGTGCATTATGAAGCATCGCATCAGAAAAGCTAAATGGAAACGGCATAATTCGAGTTAACTTCCTCTAAGTCGCTCTAAAGTTTATACGCTCGCTTGAGGTAGTTTTTGGGGAGTCGATTCAGAGCTGAGTCGGCTAAACGACAGATGGAAACAGATTAGCCGACTCAGTTCTGCCGCAGCGAACATTCACGTCACGTGACTGATCAGCTGTTTCCGCTCCGGACAACATGTAACATCGCTAAAACTAGTTGGCATGACAGAATAAATACAACTTGCCCGATAGCAACACATACCTGAAATATTCTCTCCATTTTGCCGAGATGTCTGTTTTCAAACGCTACTTCCTGTTTACTGTGGAAGTGCGTAACGCTGACGTCTGACGTATGGCGCTGACGTGTGACGTAATGACGCTGACGTCTGACGTAGAGACGCTTTGCGTGGCATTGCAGATGCGCTTCAAGCCAGTTTAATGGAAACACTTCTGATCCTCATAATTTTAATTTACATTTTAGCGAAATTTTCTAAAATTCGCTCAAAAATCGAATTTAAATTGGATGGAAACATAGCTACAGTCAACCGAGTGATTGCGCAATCTCTGGTGAGGCGCAGCTGCCTGGTGCCTTTGCGCACGTCTCTTCTCAGTATTTGAACGAAAAATAAGAAAAATCGGTGATTTTGAATAAAAAATAATTTAAAACTGGTTTAGTTTTAAGTAAAATAAGCTTATAGTACAAATCAAAGGATAAATACATATACTGTATTACATTTCTTTTTTTTTCAGTTTACATTTTTTTTCTTTCCATGATGACAGGTGAGGCACGGCCTCACTTGCCTCCCCTGACCACATGCCACTGACACATACAGTACATTTGGAGCCATAATGAAGGAAAAAAATAGTTAATTTCTTACTGGGAGCTGGTGAAGCCTTCTTCCGTCTGTTAGCATGTTAGCTCGTTGCACCTCCCAGCTCTGCAGCTTCCTGCTGCTTCACGCGGTCCACAGCGTTTGCAGCAAGGTCTGTTAACATGTTAGCTCGTTGCACCTCCGAGCTCTGCAGCTTCCTGCTGCTTCACGCGGTCCACAGCGTTTACAGCAAGGTCTGTTAGCATGTTAGCTCGTTGCACCTCCAAGCTCTGCAGCTTCCTGCTGCTTCACGTGGTCCACAGCGTTTATAGCAAGGTCTGTTAGCATGTTAGCTCATTGCACCTCCGGTCCAGCTCGCCGTTTCTGCCGTCTGGTGACACCGGCCACCCGTCCACCTCTGTGCACCTTTTGTTTACGACGTAAAACTGCCGTCAGCTCGGTCAATCTGCCGTATTCCATTGTAAAACCGCGGTCAACCACTGTCCAGTAAGGTCTCCATCTCCACTGCTTTGCTGTTCTGCTGTGAAACTCGGTCCAGAGCGAGTCTCTCTGTGTTTTTCCGCTGCATCAAGCTACTGCTACTTCTACCGTCAAGCAGGAAGTACAACCGGAACTGGCTTTTCAAAAAA
>JBBPBX010039918.1:15919-29644 GCA_038048925.1 Garcialebias charrua | reverse complement strand
TTGATACCTGGACTATTGAGAATGAACTTTCTTTACTTTATCCAAAACACTTCTTCAGTCTGAAGAAGCTATACAGTTTAAGACTTCTTCAGTCTGAAGAAGTCTTCATCCAAAATACTTTTATCCAAAATGCTTATTTGGTCTGAGGAAGTTTTTTTATCAAAAATACTTTTATCCAAAACACTTCTTCAGCCTGAAGAAGCTTTACAGCTTAAGACTTCATCAGTCTGAAGAAGTATTTTATCCAAAAGACTTACTCCGTCTGAATAAGTCTTTTATCCAAATGGTTTCTTCAGAATGACAGTCTTTTATCCTAAAGACTTCTTCAATCTGAAGAAGCCATTCATTAAAGAGACTTAAAATATTTTGTACTTCATCAGTCTGAAGGAGTCTTTATCCAAAATACTTCTTCAGTCTGAAGAAGTCTTTTGGATAAAGACTTCTGTCTGAATAAGTCTTTATACAAAAGACTTCTTCAGTCTGAAGAAGTATTTTGGATAAAGACTTCTTCAGTCTGAATAAGTGTTTTGGAAAAAGACTCCTTCAGTCTAAAGAAGTATTTTGGATAAATACTTCTTCAATCTGAAGGAGTCTTTATCCAAAAAACTTAATCAGTCTGAAGAAGTCTTTTATCCAAATGGTTTCTTCAGAATGATGAAGTATTTTATCCTAAAGACTTCTTCAATCCGAAGAAGCCATTCATTAAAGAGACTTAAAATAATTTGTACTGCATCAGTCTGAAGGAGTCTTTATCCAAAAGACTTCTTCAGTCTGAAGAAGTATTTTGGATAAAGACTTCTTCAGTTTGAAGAAGTATTTTGGAAAAAGACTCCTTCAGTCTAAATAAGTATTTTGGATAAAGACTTCTTCAGTCTGAAGGACTTCTTCAGTCTGAAGAAGTCTTTATCCCAAAGACTTATTCAAAATGCTTCTTTGGTCTAATTAAGTTTTTTATCCAAAAGTTTTCTTCAGACTGAAGAAGTATTTCATCCAAAATATTTCTTCAAACTGAAGAAGTCTTTACTCAACAGACTTGTTATCCAAAAGAGTTCTTCAATCTGAAGAAGCCATTCATTAAAGAGACTTAAAATACTTTGTACTTCGTCAGTCTGAAGGAGTCTTTATCCAAAATAATTCTTCAGTCTGAAGAAGTCTTTTGGATAATCCAAAAGACTTCTGCAGACTGGAGAAGTCTTTTGGATAAAAGATTAAACTTTTCATCATTGAAGAATCTGTCCAGAGGACCTGACTCAACCTTGTCATAGTAATTTCCTGTAACTCTGTAAACTTATAACTTCTACAGATTTTAGCCACTGAACCCTTTGTGTAGGTTTGTTTACACCATGTGATGCTCTGCTTAATGAATAAAAATATTGCTTGCGTCACATGATATGTGCAGGTCACGTGACTTCCACTCCAGTAATGTAGGCTGATGGTTTCACCACCTTGTGGCACAGGATGTGTGTTTCAGCATTTTCTTTAAATCTTGGATAAAAACAAACCATACAAACCCAATTTCTAAAAACTTTGAACATTGCATAAAACGTAAATAAGAAAAGAATATAAAGATTTGCAAAATTCACAAACTTACAGTTTATTCACAATTGTACTTAAAAAGCATAACTGATATTTAAACTAAGAAACTGAACTGTTTAATTTCATGCCAGAAACACGTCAAACAAGAGAGCAAGGGCCGATAAAAGAAGTGGTGTGAATAAAACGAGAGCTGGAGGAGCACTTTGCAACTACCGTATTTTCTGGTGTATAGGTCACACCAGTGTATAGGTCGCACCATCCAATTATTACCAACAGATTGGAAAAATCCCTAGATAGGTCGCACCGGTGTATAGGTCGCACCTACGTTTAGCTCTGCTGCAAATGTCTGCCACAGGAGCGCACAGCACGACTTTTAAGAAGATTAACACTTAAAAACAATTATTTGTTTGATAAAAATTATAGCAAATATGTGTCTGAGCTGAACTTTTCCTTAATAAATGAACGTACAGTAATTGTGAAATGAGCTGGATTTAAAAATTTGTTTTGCCGAAAGTGATAACAAGCCATATGTAGGTCGCACCGGTGTATAGGTCGCAGGCCTTGGAAAAAACATTAAAAGGTGCGACCTATACACCGGAAACTACGGTAATAAGGTTACTTCACAACAAGTCGGTTAGATCAAGAGGTCAAAAGAGAACATTGAGACATTGAGAGAGGCTCTTAGAAGTAAAGATGGACACAGGTTCACCTGTCTGCGCATATACACATCTAAAAACTGTGGACATTTTTAGACTGATGGTTCTCACTGCAAAATAAGGAAGCCTTTGAAAATAGCCAGGCTCACAGCGTGACCACAGTGCTCTAACTGTGCTGGTCCTGTTCCGTTTATCTTTATTACGTACTCTGACCATGATCCACACATTGAAGTTGTCTGTTTAAAATGGACTGAGGCAGAGAGAGAGACGGCTCTGAGGTCAGAGGAAACCAAATTTGACCTTTCTGGGAAACCACAGACACCACATCCAGACTGTTGTCAGAACACAGTTGAAATGCCAGCCTCGTTGATGGTATATGGGTGCATTATGCTGGTGAAGATATATGGGTGCATCAGGGACTATGGCACAGGCAGGAAACACATCTGGAATGGTCCCGTCAGTGTAGAAATGTAGAAACAGGTTGGAGAACAATAAAGGTTCCATCCAACTGAAGCCTCATCAGGGAAGTCCTCGAATGTTTCAAGATAATTCTAAACTGCAGAATGCATCCATCCATCCATCTTCCATCCATCATCCATCCATCTGTCCATCTCCATGCATTTATCCATCCATCACCCATCCATCTGCCCATCCATCCATGCATTTATCCATCCATCATCCATCCATCTGTCCATCCATACATGCATTTGTCCATCCATCATCCATCCATCTGTCCATCCAGATATCCATTTATCCATCCATCATCCATCCACCTGTACATCCATCCATCCATCTGTCCATCCATCCATGCATTTATCCATCCATCATCCATCCATCTGTCCATCCATCCATGCATTTGTCCATCCATCAATCTGTACATCGATCCATCCATCCATCCATGCATTTATCCATCCATCATCCATCCATCTGTCCATCCAGCTATCCATTTATCCATCCATCCATCCATCATCCATCCATCTGTACATCCATCCATTCATCCAACCATTTATCCATCCATCATCCATCCATCTGTCAATCTATCCATCCATGTATCCATCCATCATCCATCATCTGTCCATACATCCATTTATCCATCCATCCATCTGTCCATCCATCCATCCTTCATCCATCCATCCCCCCACCCATCCATCATCCATCCACCCATCAATCACCCATCACCCATCCATTCATCTATCTATCCAACCAACCATCCATCAATCCATCCATGTATCCAACTGTCCATCATCCATCATCTATCCAACATCAACCATCATCCCACCAACCATCCATCATCCATCCACCTATCTATCATCCATCCATCCATCCATCATCCATCCATCTGTCCATCTCCATGCATTTATCCATCCATCACCCATCCATCTGCCCATCCATCCATGCATTTATCCATCCATCATCCATCCATCTGTCCATCCATACATGCATTTATCCATCCATCATCCATCCATCTGTCCATCCATCCATGCATTTATCCATCCATCATCCACCCATCGTCCAACCAACCATCTATCCATCCATCCATTATATTTACCTGCTTCTTCCATTTTGGGTCATGGGGGTCACCGGCGCCCATGTCCAGCAACCACTGTGCAAGGGGCGGGGTACACCCTGGACAGGTCTCCAGTCCATCACAGGGACACATGGAGACAAACAACCATTCACTCTCTCACTCACACCTATGGACAATTTAGAGTTACCAGTCAGTCTAACATGCATGTTTTTGGTCTGTGGGAGGAAACTGGAGTACCTGGAGAAAACCCACGCATGCACAGACAGAACATGCAAACTCCACCCAGAAAGGCCCCTGGACTGGGATTTGGGTCAGGGATCTGTTCGCTGAGAGGCAGCAGCTCTACCAGTTGTGCCACTGTGCAGCCCAACCATATTACAGCTGCGTCAGACAAGATTATGACAAAATGATCTCTCAGAACCTCTGACTGGTTGTTCCTTTATGTTCACAGACTGTTGTTGAAAGAGGAGATACCACACTGAGGACAACGTGCTGAAGAGAAACTCCTCTAGTTTTTTTTGCTGTCATTAATTTCAACTTTTCTTTTTCAGAAATTGCTTCTTTTTTTTTGTTTCATCATTTGATATTTACTATGTTCCATTGTGAACTAAATGTGAGTTTAGTTTTGCAAATCATGGCCTTTTGTATTTATTTACATTTTACACAACGTACTGACTTATTAGTGTCGTATAAAGAGAATAAATGTTTACAATCAAGGACAGGCCAAAATCAGAAGTTGGAATGAAAGGCAGCTTGAGTGTGTGGTGTTTGCAACATTGTTCATGCATCATATTTTTCCAACATAATGTAATTGGAAACAATTTAGCTACAATTTGTTTGTGATAACCCCGTGAGAATAATAAGAATTAAACATTGAAAATCATAGTTTGGTTAGTTTTGTAGCCACTAACTCTTGGACATGCATATTTAACTTCAATTCATTTAAATGTAATTACATAGTGCCAAGTCACAACACAAGTCATCTCAGGGCACTGAACAGAAACATTCATATATAAAAAATAATAATTTAACACTATTTATCTGAGCATAAACATCAGCTTTTAGATGAGGGCTGTCTCAGGGAAGGACAGAGACGTTTGGTGTGGAACTGACCAGGACGACTTCTGATAAAAAGATAAGGAAGAGCATTGCATTCACCAAATTTAAAAAAATTGACTCATCATCTCATACTTATGAGATCCTGATCTCATAATTATGAGATATTATCTCATAAGTATGACAACTTATCTCATAATTATGAGATATTATATCATAATTATGACATCTTATCTGATAATTATGAGATTTTATCTCATAATCATGACATCCTATGTTATAATTATGAGATCCTGATCTCATAATTATGAGATATTATCTCATAAGTATGACAACTTATCTCATAATTATGAGATATTATATCATAATTATGACATCTTATCTGATAATTATGAGATTTTATCTCATAATCATGACATCCTATCTCATAATTATGAGATACGATCTCATAATTATGACATCCTATCTCATAATTATGAGATACAATCTCATAATTATGACATATTTTCTCATATATATGAGGTATTATCTCATAATTATGAAATAATATCTCATAATTATGACATATTATCTCATAATTATGACATCCTATCTCATAATTATGAGATACGACCTCATAATTATGACATATTTTTCATAATTATGAGATAATATCTCATAATTATGAGATAATACCTCATAATTATGAGATCAGGATCTCATAAGTATGAGATAATATGTCATAATTATGAGATATTATTTCATAATTATGAGATAATACCTCATATATATGAGAAAATATGTCATAATTATGAGATAATATCTCATAATTATGAGATAATACCTCATAATTATGAGATCAGGATCTCATAAGTATGAGATGATGGGTAAATTTTTTATTCATTTGGTGAATGCAATGCTTTTCCATAAAAAAGAGTTGCACACATCAGTTTATTTTAGCGCTCGGTGGTTGCTGAGACTTACTGGCTTCGGCTTGGCAGTAGGACTCAGCTGACTCTGGTCAAACTCTTCTTTCTCTTCCCATGATCCTCTGGTGTCTCCGTTGGATGAAGGAGAAACTCTCAGCTCCTTGACCTTACTCATCACCTGCACAGGGTCCAGACTCATCCTCACCATAGAGTCCTTCTGCGTGGGCCTCCTGACCTGCTAAGAGCTCCGACAGAGATGCTGTGCTCCTCTGAGGAACAAAAACCAAACCAGGAAAAAGGTCGACCTGAATAAACAAAATGTCCTGACAGCGTCTCTGACATTTATCAGGACTGAGGAGTCATGTTCACGGATCATCAGATGATCTGCCTGCACCTGCTCCAGAGGAGCAGAAGAGTTCAGTCGTCTTCTTTCTGCTGGCCGGTCTGTTCACGAATGTTTCTCTCTCGTTGGGATTATTTCTCCCTGTGTCCAGTCCCGAGGGCAGGAGAGAGGCTCACAGCTTCAGGATTATTTTCCCACACACAGTTCCTCCTGTCACACATGCTGTGTGTCCTGGGTACAAATGTTTTAGGCTCTGCAGCACTCCATCTGTTCCCCCTCTCTGTGCCCCCCCACCCCAACCCCTTCCCATCTTGTAACTCTCTGTTCCATTCAATCACTCTTTCAGATCCATGCCGCCACACCACCCCCCTCCCCGGTTCCCAGTGACCAATCACGGCCTTGCTTCCTTTTCCAGCCTGCCTCTGCCTCCACCGTCCACGTGCAGTTTACCAAAGAGGCTCATGGGAAGTTCAGGCTCTCAATAAAAATAGCAACATTGATGATGAGCCGTTAAAACCACAAATAAACTATTTTTCCAGGTAAGACAGAGCGAAGGATTGTAGCTTTGTGTGTGTATAATAAGTATATTTAATAATACAATCCAGAAATTATAGAACAGTTGAGCCTGATGGTGGTCAAAAACTTATTTGACATCTCAGGAACTGCAACCTTTAACCAACATTTTAAACATCCAAGATCTGTAAGTTTTAGTTAAAAGATGACATGTCAGTGAGTATTTTCATTCAACCTTTATTTAGGCAGGTTAATCCCATTGAGCCTCGATGATTCATTTACAAGAGAGACCTGGTTTGAGCTACTGGTAAAGACTTTACCAATATAATCATATAGAACGATGAAAAAATCCTGCTCAGCTGCCATGTCAGAACTATTTTCATGGAGACAACTTTTCTCTGATCATCAAGTATAACTTCAGCCACCGAGGAGCTCCGAAACAAAAAAACACTCACAACTACAAATAACATTTAGCTTTCTTCTTTCTAAATATGTCTGCAGTTCTGAAATATTTGTGAAAAAACATTTAATTTTCTGAAAAGCGCAGAATAAAAGAATGTGTAGAAAGTATTCGGTAAGGAGGCACAACGCTGTGGTGACATCATGAAGGGTTTCCTATGAGCTGCAACACCAACCAGCAGAGTAAAGGAAGTAAAAACATGTAACGTGGAAATAAACACGCTGTGCACGGGATCAAGAGGAAAAATACAAACTGTGCAAACACTAAATACGATGGTAAAAACCTGATCTCACTGGTTTAAAACCTTCAAAACTGGCATGCAGATGCAGAATTTTTCTTTAAATTGTCCTTTAATGGGCAATTTATAAAAGCAACTTGGAAAGATTTTGGCTAACTTTAGTCATTTTTTAAACCATCACATCATTTTAAGGCATTTTAACTATTTAATATGAGCATGAGAGTGAGTTCATCAAAGGGAGAGGGATGGGATGAAATTAGCCTAAAGGTAGCAAATAATGGATGTTCCCTTTTTAGAGTCATTAGAGTCCTTTTCCACAGCAGAGTTAACAGCAGCTCTGTGAGTGGGGTCATGTTTGATGCACATTTACATTCCTCTTAGTATTTTTATTTTATTTAATTAAATTGTTCCTGATCAGTCACATCTCTTGCCTGATATATTTTTTTCATTCTGATATTTGAATCGTTCTGATATAAAGCCTCCTAACTCAAAGGATGGTAATAAAAACCAACTAAATAAGCTGCTTTTACTTTAATTCAGCCACTTTTATAGCAGCTGCTCACAAAGGTACAATTTGTTTCTGTTTCTTTAGTCGTTTTTAAAAGTAAAAATAAAATAAATAAAAAACCCAGTTTGATGTAGTGTTAGCACCAACAAGGTGATTCTTGTTGAAAACTTGGCTGAGCATTAAATAAACTGAAGGATGATGCAGCTCAGGTGTTGGGTCAGGTCACACACACACACACACTGACAGAAGACAATACTGAAAACTGTTCTACGGCTCAATCTAGACTTTTCTTCATTTAAAGCTAAACTTTAATAAAAGATAAATAAGACATTTTTTGGGAAGTGTTTAATTTTGTGCTGTAGTCTGTTGGAAAAGCTGTGCGGGAGGAGAGGGTGTGCAGTGCAATGGGGGGGAGGGGGGCTGCGAATAAGAATATAATC
This sequence comes from Garcialebias charrua, assembly GCA_038048925.1. Lineage (NCBI taxonomy): Eukaryota > Metazoa > Chordata > Actinopteri > Cyprinodontiformes > Rivulidae > Garcialebias > Garcialebias charrua. The sequence goes on along the minus strand of JBBPBX010039918.1, from coordinate 21,458 downwards.
TATAAACTGATGAAGAAGACGGGCGTCTCAGCCTCTCAGTGAGAACATTTCTGGATCAAATCCCAGCAGGGGGCCTTTCTGGGTGGAGTGTTCATGTTCTCTCCGTACATGCGTGAGTTTTCTCCAGGTACTCCAGTTTCCTCCAACAGACTAAAAACATGCATTTTATACTGACTGGTAACTGTGAGTGAGAGAGAAAATGGTTGTTTGTCTCTGTGTGTCCCTGTGATGGACTATGTGTCCTCCACCTCTCGCACAGTGACTGATGGACATGGACACCATTGATCCAAAAAGCTAGAAGTGGGTAAAGATGATGGATGGATGGATGGATGGATGGATTAACTTTTACGACCATCAGTTAGCTGTTTCCACAGGATTAAATCTTTTTTCAAAAACCTGAATCCTTTAAATATACAGTAAATGTTTAAACTGGTTTAGAGGTGGCAGCGCCTCTAAATAAGTGCCACAATGCAGGAAAGTGTTCAGTAATTCTTGTGTTCAGTCATTACGACTGTAGCGCAAACTGTAAATGAAAGAAGTTTTTATTGTTTTTTCTGCTCATCAATTCTGTTTGTTATCCATTAAGTACAGACATCCTGTTTCCTAAGGATGTCACATTTCTTCTCTCTTCCATTATTATTATTTATTCTGCTGTAATGTGGAAATGATATTGCCACAAAGAAACCGACCAGCTGACCTTTACAATACAGCAAAACCTTCCTTATTAAATACTGGATCTAAAATAAAATAAATAAATAAACACTGGATCTCTATGCAGCTGGGCCCAAACTGGGCCGAGCCTGCAGCGCCACTCTATGGCTGCTGTGTGAACTGCACCTTGCCACCTCTACTTTTTAGAGTTCAATCAAAGGCAACTTGACTCGTTGTCAAAAATGTCAAGTTGTTTCAGTTCTTATCCAAGTAGAAAAACTTCTTCTGGCTTTATTAAAGAAGTCCAGTTGTGTTCGATTCAACCTAACCATCTTGTACTGGTTGATAAGAGAAGAACCAACACTGGCACTTTCTTGTGACCTTTGTTCCGCACTGTGATTTTTCTGCTTCTTGTGGCCTTTGTGTGTGCTTTGTGTGGTGTTTGGTTTTCCACTGAGCTGCAGCCTGATGTGGTTAGGCTCAGAATAGATTCATATTGATCCATAATGGGGGGGGGGGGCTTGGAAATAGGCAGTGGAAAAAGAAACAGGGGTGTTGGCAAGTCAAACAGAGGTGTGGACTGAGAGAAAGGCTGCGGTTGTTGAAGGGTGCTGATGGTTCTGAACTGTTTGTTGTCTCTTTAATGATGGACACAAACACTGAGCTCAGGAATAGCACATGACCTGTTAGCCAAATTTCATTTAGACGCTGAACACGGTTTGATTTTTCAATTCTGATTAATTCAACTGCGTCAGCGGACACGTGTGGCCGAGCGCAGCCGGTTGAAAAAGATTTATAGAAGTCCAGATGGATCACTGCCAGCGACCCACCTGAAACTTAACTGGACTCTGTCGCTGCTTTACCGAACGCGTGCGGCCGACGACCCAATTTGGATCATCAGCCACACGCGTCCGCCGACGGTTAATAACTATAATATTGTAATAACTATACTATTCTGCTGACTCTTGTAAATAAACAAGGATTCAAGGATTTTATTGTCATCCACATCACACGTGGTACATGAGACGGAACGAAACCAGGGTCCCAGTTACATCCAACAAAATACACATTGTAAAGAAAAACAGTAGTAAGATCCGAGTCATGAACCAAGAATACAGGTGGTCCCCGACTTACGACGTCATCGACATATGACGTCATCGACACACGATTTTCCGGACTTACGAGCTGACTAACGAACAGTAAAGTTGTACAGAACATACTGAAAATACAGCACTGGTATGTGTTTTCAGATGAAAGTGTGTTAGCGAACTGTTTGTAAACAAAGCTCTGAGCATGTTTATGAACTAATATGTACGTTTGTGTTGAAAAATGGGTGTTCGTAGTAGCGCTAGCATACATTTTCCGACTTACGACCGAAAATCCGGACTTACGAGCGTTTACAAGTGTTTCGGGTTCCGACATTCGAATTTTCGTGTTACGAGCACCTCGTACGAACGGAACTCGCTCGTAAGTCGGGGACCACCTGTATACTCCATTCACTAAACTAAAAAAACACAAAACTAAGAATACACTAAGCACCAATAGTACAAAAACAACATGCCAAAACAACAGCAGCACGAACATGAGTCTGTGTGAGCAGATGAGGACTAATGAACACAGCAACATGAAATAATCAGCAGCATGCGATCAGCAGCATGGATAGTCAGCAGCACATACCAACAACTAAGTGGCATTACAGTGATTTTTTTTCACTAGCTGTGTTTCCATCCATTTTCATTTCGATTTTTGAGCTAATTTTTGAAATCTCGCAAATATGTAAATACAAATTAATGCGAAGCAGAAGTGTTTCCATCTACTGACTTGTAGCGCATCTACCAAGCCACGCACAGCGTCATTACGTCAGACGTCAGCGTCATTACGTCAGACGTCCGCACTGCGCATGTCTACAGTAAACAGGAAGTAGCGGTTGAAAACTAGGGGTGGGCGATACTGAGAATTTTGGAATCGATCCGATACCAAGTAAATACTGTGCTAGAATCGCATACTTCGATACCGATTCCGATACTTGGGGGCGCTGTTGAGCCGCACAAAATTGAACAGTGTGAGTAACAAAATATTTGCCCATCACCTCTTTTACAACACACAGTTGTTTAAATAAAAGTCACCAGTGCAAAATAACAAAAAAGCAGCAATGTTACAAAAACATAACACTGTCAAAATCACAAAAACAGTGATAAGTGATAAACAAAAACAAAAAAAAGCGCGACAACAAAGCATCGATTCCACAGCGCTAGTATCGATTCGATACCAAGTACCACCTTTGTATCGATAGTATCGATACTAGAATAGATACGCCCACCCCTATTGAAAACAGAACCCGGCCACACATCTCGTCAAAATGGAGAGAATATTTCAGGTACGTGTTGCTATCGGGCGAGTTGTATTTATTCTGTCATGCCAACTAGTTTTAGCGATGTTACATGTTGTCCGGAGCGGAAACAGCTGATCAGTCACGTGACGTGAATGTTCGCTTCGGCAGCACGAGTCGGCAAATGTGTTTCCATCTGTCGTTTTGCGCATCTGCTCGGTTTCGAAGATCCCAAAAACCACCTCAAGCGAGCGTATCTACTTTTTGGCGAATTTCAGGAAGTAACTTCGCATTTTGCCGTTTCCATTAAGCTTTTCTGCTGCGATACTTCAAAATGCGCACCTAGAAACCTTGATGGAAACACGGCTACTGTGGTTATTCTGGTTAGAGATTCATGAGTCTAACAGCCTCAGGGCAGAAGCTGTTCCTCAGTCTGGTGGTCCTACACTGACTCCTCAATCTTCTGCCTGAAGGGAACAGGGCAAAAAGTGTGTGTGCTGGGTGTGTGGGGTCCTTCATGATGCAGGGGGCCCTCTTCCTGCATCTGTAGGTGTCTGTGATGGTGGGGAGGCTGACTCCAACAGACTTCTATGAAAATCTAAGAAATCTTACATCTTCCTTTCTTTGAAATATGTTTTTAAATCGTGTCAAACTGATTTGCTTACAAAATCAATTGTAGCGATATGGGGTGTAAATATATGTTTTGATTAACAGTCATGAGTTTAGCTCATAAGATAGGCATGTATTATGCAAATAACCTACCGGTAGTTTTTTTTGGCACCACCCCTCTCTTAGAGAGGAACATCAGTCTCTATTTACCCCCACAAAAATGTAAAATGAACGTGAATATTTTCTCGTGTTTAAAGGAGATCAAATCAATTAATACACACAAATATGCCAAAAATAATCACAAATTCAGTTGACTTGTATGTATTTTATTATAAAAACAATAACCTGTGGTGAAAAATATGCATGACAAAAAGTTACTGAATATCAAATGGCTTTGAATCAAAGGTCTAAAACTTTAAAGGCAGACTTAGAACTGGTTTATTTCTAAGCTGAACTCTGTTTAAGTTTAATGTGCAATTACTGAGCTGTCACCAGCAAACATGAAACCATGAGAGTTGTCCTGTGAACAGACTCCAGGGATACCAGGCAGGTCAGTGCAGATGGCAGCTCGGGAGTTGAGAAGTCTCCAAAGTTACCTTGGCTATGGAAGACTGTAATCCTCCTCTGGACCTGGTTCCAATGGATAACTGTTCTGGATTGATTACTCACAGTTCACTCTGGGAAGGTGGCTGGCTCTGATCAATGTCAGCCCGGTTCTGTTCAGGTGCTGCGTTCTATATCTTTTCTTCCCGTCTCTCGTTTCTCTTTTGACATCTTTAGAATTCAACTTAAAACATGCAATGCTTTAACAGAAGTGTTGCTGTTCACTGTCCATCTCCTGGAAAGGGAATGTCATTAGAACATACATAGGATTCCTTATTGTACCATCTTCCCATGGGAACGGGAGTCTGGGAGTATTACTGTTCGATAAGGCAAAATATCAACGTAGCGGGTTCAGATGTTTAGAAACTCCAAGGTTAGATTGAACAAAGCCTCTTTAAAAATTATCTCTCAGTTTCAAATAAAAGCCTTGGTTATTGAGTTCATTTTGGGTTTAAACAGTTGACATAGAATAACATCTGGATTACATTAGTGTCAACTTAGGAAGTTTGTGAGCTGAGACAATGTTTGTAAAATGATGTCTGTTCATTCCCAAGGGCATAGATGACAAAGCTATGGCTGCCCAGCACCCACCCCACTTGGGGGCGGATATTTGTGACACAGATTTTTCATTGTGTTGCTCAACAATTTAACACTCGTCTGTACAGATTAAGTCTGTACATCACCTTGTTTTTAAAAATGGGCACCAGCACACTTCTTCATACCTCAGGCTCTTTCTCTTTCTCACTCTTAAAAACACCATTGAATGGTAAGTTTCTTTTGGCTGCTCCCTTCTTCAGGGGTCACCATAGCAAGCAAACAGGCGAGAAAGATTTGGCAACTTTTTTAGGTCGGCTGCCTTTCCTGAAGCAACCTGGGCTCAAACCCACAACCTCAGGATTCAAGAATGACCACCCAGCTACCGCAGCCAAAAAGACCATTGAATATTTGAGTCAAAAACCTCACTACCATCTCTCCAAGACATTTCCAAGCCTCCAGGTATGTCATCAGGTCCTATTTCCCTTCTTCATTCTTTTCAGAGCTTTCCGGACTTAACCCTCACTAATCTTTCTTACTTCCTGGTCCATAATTTCTATGACCTCTACTATTTTTTCCCTTTCATTCTCTTCATTCATTAGTTCATCAAAGTACTCCTTCCATCTTCCTGTCACAATCTGCTCACTTGTTAGAACATTACCATTCCCATCTTTAACAAACCTAACCTGCTGCACATCCTTTCCAGCCTGATCCTTTTTTTGTCAGTTCTTCTCTCCCTCCTTAGTGTCCAGCCTATTCCACCCGTACTCCTTCTGTTTTGCCTTTGCGATCTACCTGTTTGCCCTATGTTGC
>JBBPBX010039917.1:0-13589 GCA_038048925.1 Garcialebias charrua | reverse complement strand
GAGGAACAGTGTTTTTTGTTGCTTCTCAGTAGTCCTAATGTTATAGCTAATTGGTGTACACATGGGCAAGGTGGTAATCAAGTAGGGGTGGGCGATATGGCTCAAAAATTATATTGTGATATTTCAGAGCATTATCACGATAACGATAAATTTTGTGATATAACAAAAAACAAAACAAATCAAATTTAGTTATTTGACTAAATTAACTTAACATGTTGCTTTGCAGTATTATACAAAATTTTAAAAAAACAAGGGGTACTTTTACTGAAATTACTTTATTTAGTAAAGTATTCAGTCTCCAAGTATAAAAAAAAATCTGTTATTTAGATTGAAAAAGTCTGCACAAAATATAGATCAACAAAATCCACCACAAAAACTAAAGTGCATGTGTAGTTTCCTAAAACAACTAAATAAAATGAATCTTAAAATCTGTTGAGCATAAATGAAACTTACAACAAAATATATGTTGTCTTTAAATGAAATATAACTTCCACAAGTTGTAACAAGGTGATCAGCTGACCCTGAAGCTTGTTGGTGTTTCAGCTTCATCTGTTCATGCAGGAATGATTCATTTTTTTAACTGATCTGTCTCTGATCACCTGCCTTGAGAGACAGCTGAGCTGCGCGTTTGTAATGACAGTTTTAGAGCAAGGGAGAGACGCAACCCGCACACGCGGCTCAGAGCGGGGCGGGGGAGACATTTGAGCTGTCTGTACCTGAGAGCAGGGGGAGAGAAGCTGAGACGCGAGTTGTTTGTTTTTAGCATTTTAGCTAGATAGTACAGGTAGTCCCCGACTTACGAGCGAGTTCCGTTACAACGAGTTGCTCGTAACATGGAAATCTCGTAATTCGGAACGACCGCCACGTGTCTCGTAAGTCTGGAATTTCGCTCGTAAGTTGGAACGGTTTTGCTAGCGCGACTACAAACACTCGTTTTTCATCGAAAAACTGCTTACGAGTGCATAAAAATGATCGGAAACGTGTGTCCACATGTTTAGCTAACGAACTGTGGTGAAAAAACACAGAAAAACTCGGTATTTTTTGCGTTTTTTCCAAAAATTCGCCAGCTCGTAAGTCCGGAACCTCGTAGGTCAGAGCGCTCGTAAGTCGGGGACTACCTGTATTGCACACAGACTGGTGGAGGGGGGTGTGCAGTTCAGTTTGGTTGCTTGAAGCGCTCGGTTAGTAAGGGGGCAGGGCTCCCTGACGTATTACGCCATGAAATTAGCATATCATGATATAACTTTTTTGCCCGGGCAAGCTTTTTTTACCGGTAATACCGGGAACGATATGAAATGGCCCAGCCCTACTTTGTAGTCAGTAAAATTTAGACTTTAGCAACACATCTTTATTCATTAGACTCTTTAGAAAGCCAGAAAACACAATCATATCAATTTTGTTTAAAATATTAATGTGTTGGTGTAAAAATAATTGTATTTTATATCCAGCTTCTCGTGGCTGTTCATATTTGTATTCACGACTGTGCCTTCTCCTCTGAAGGTGTGCATGTTGCCCCACTCTGTCTTGTCGGACGTGGTTGGTTACACGCTGTGGCTGCTCGAATGTTCACACGCATCAGGCTGCTGCCACGCCACCATGTTCTTCTCCATCTCCTTTTCTTTCCGCGCTGTCCTGGAGCTTTTCGACAAGCAGGATGGGCTCCGGCGGCTCGTCAACCTGGTAAGGCAAAGCAGCAGTCACTGTAACTGTGTAAACCTAGTCCTCTGTGTCTGTTGACTAATTAGAAGAAAACTGATCAGTTAACCACTTCAATAATCTGTCAAATGATAACTAAGATGGCATGCGTTAGCATTTAATGTAAATGAACTGTTTTCAGATCAGCACTCTGGAGATCCTGAATCCTGAGGACCAGGAAACGCTGCTGAGTGATGATGAGATTTTCTCCAGCAGGCAGAGAGCCAAGCACACCTGCATGGCTTTGCGCAGGTACTTCGAGGCCCATCTGGCAATCAAGGTGGAGCAGGTGAAGCAATCCCTGCAGCGCACAGAGGGGGGCGCCCCCATTCACTCGCAGCCATATTACAAGGTACACAAAGAGTAAAACACGTGTTGGAAAGTTTATCTTTTTTTTAAAACGTTGGTCATTGTGTGCTTTAGTTGTTAGTATGAAGTTTTATTCTTCCTGCAGTAATTTATTTCCCTCTTTGTTCTCGTCCTTTTAATCAGGCTGTCAGCTACAGCCGTGAGCAGGTGGTGGAAATGATGGAGTTTCTGATAGCTTGTGGTCCACGGCTTTACTGGGAACCAGCAGAGGTCTTTCACAAGCTGTCTTGTGTCCAGCTGCTCCTGCAGCTCATTTCTATCGCCTGTGACTGGAGGACCTACTATGGCAGGTATGAACAAGGAATTTAGTTTTTTCACCGTTTCCAGCTTTAGGTTTTGAGTATTCTTGGTGATGCAGTCATGATGGTTTGCTGTCCTTCTAGGAGTGATACGGTGCGCTATGCCCTTGACATCCTGAGCATCCTCACGGTTGTTCCAAAGACCCAACTATTGTTGTCTGAACCTGTTGCTGTGCTGGATGAGGGAGGAAGTACAGTTTCTACTGTCGGTAGGTGTTTTCAGAGTTCAGCTCCTTTTCACTTACAGAGTTGGTCAATTTAAAATTGGATTATATTTTATTTCTTATTGTTATGTAGCCTGCTATGTTTAAAGATACAATTTCTCCAATGTTTTTATGGATCCCTTTCCTTTTTGTCAGGGATGAGTATAGTCCTGGCTGTGGCGGAGGGAGAGGTGTTTGTGAATGATGCAGAGATTCAGAAGTCTGCTCTGCAGGTCGTCATCAATTGCGTTTGTGCACCAGATAAACGCATATCTAGCATTGGGAAGTTTGTCGCAGGGATGCCCCGTCGCCGCCTGCCTCAGCACACCAAAGCCCACGAGAGCGTGCTCACCAGGATGTGGAATGTTGTGCAGTCAAACAATGGCATCAAGGTAGACCTAACATTTACTAAATATTATGATTTTTACTTTTTTCTTAAGCTTTCTGGTCTTTTAGGGCGTTCAGACTTTAAAGCTGCAGTATGTAGCTTTTTTTATGAACATATTTCTTCACTCTGTCACTACCTCCTGACAGACTGATGTTAGCCAGGTAATCTCTGAAAAAAATTAAAAAAAATATTGTCCCCTTGCTTCTCCAGGTGGTAAATAAGCATTTCTAAAAAGAAAAGGTGACCCGCCATTTTCCAGCCAATAAAAACAGAGTTTGTAACCAGCCAATAAAAACAGAGCTTGAATTTGAATCAGCCAATAAAAACAGAGCTTGAATTTGAAATTCAACAGACCACAAGGGGGCAGAGCCACATATGGCTCTGAGGGGGAGGGATCAGAATGCTTTGCCTGTTGAAAATATTTCTAACTGCTGCAGTTCTACAGAAACTGCATACTGAACCTTTAAACTGTAGCCCACATGCTGGGATTTGTTGTTTGAAACGACCGGTGCTGATTTAGGGCTGCACACTTTGTTGCAAATTTACTGTCATGGCAATATTATTGTAAAGGATTGCTTAAATGGCAATAAATCGTAGGTCAGTGTATTTGAAGTATTATGCATTCCTGTTTTGCATTCTAACGTCATTCCAACAGTCTCACTAGCCTTGATGTCTTCACTTGGTTTAATTGATAGGGATTACAAAGAAACAATAGAATAATAAAAAGGTAGGTTTACTGTAAATAATAGTTATTGCTATGTTAAACAATATTATTTTGCATTGCAAGTTTTTCAATTATCAGCAGCCACATGCTGATTAATGCTTCAGTATCAAATAGCTTTAAGTTTGAGCTCTATTATCAAGGCAGATGGTGCAGTCCTTAATGTTTGACTTTGGACCTCACGTTGATTAACAATTACTCAAATTCTTATATTGAACAAAACCTGGAGTCTTTTTGTGTACATTACGGGCTACTTTTTGTCATACTTTAAATGCAATAGTTGCAAAATCTTTTATTGCTCTTTAAACAGTAATAAAATTTCCTCCGTGGTCCACACTGCTCTCACCCACCTGGATCAGAAAGACTCATACGTGCGTCTGCTCTTTGTGGACTTCACATCTGCCTTCAACACCATGATCCCCCAAACTCTGATAGACAAACTATCTACACTTGGACTAAGCCCCTCTATTTGTAACTGGGTACTAGACTTCTTAACAGACAGACCACAGTCCGTGAAGATCCACAACTTCTCCTCCTCCACCATAACCCTCAGCACTGGCTCTCCTCAGGGATGTGTGCTGAGCCCCCTTCTGTTCACTCTGCTCACATATGATTGTACAGCCACACTTCCAGGCTGTCATATTGTTAAGTTTGCAGATGATACAGCGGTGGTGGGATGCATCACAAACAATGATGAGTCCAGCTACAGACAGGAGGTGGAACATCTGGAGAGCTGGTGCAAAGAGAATAATCTTCACATGAATGTGAAGAAGACAAAGGAGATGATTGTGGACTTCAGAAGGAACAAACACACCCATGCCCCACTGAAAATAGGTGGGTCTGCAGTGGAAGTGGTCTCCAGCTACAAATACTTGGGTGTACACATGAATGATAACCTCAGCTGGAGCAACAACACCACCAGCCTGATCAAGAAAGGTCATCAGAGACTCTACTTCCTCAGACGGCTGAGACGTGCTGGTCTGAGCAGCCCAGTTCTCACCTCGTTCTACAGGTGTGCAGTGGAGAGTGTCCTGTGCTCCAGCATCAACGTGTGGCATGGAGGCTGCACAGTTGAAGAGAGGAAAGCTCTGCAGAGAGTGGTGAAGGCTGCACAGAAGTCTGTTGGAGTCAGTCTCCCCACCATCACAGACATTTACACCTCCAGATGCAGGAAAAGAGCCACCTGCATCATGAAAGACCTCACTCATCCAGCACACTCACTCTTTGCCCCACTCCCCTCAGGACGGAGGTTGAGGAGCATCAAGTGTAGAACCACTAGACTGAGGAACAGCTTCTACCCTGAGGCTGTTAGACTCATGAATAAATAAAAATAAAATAAAAAATAAACACTGCAAAATATCACATCATACTGATGCTGATCTGTTTTCTTGTTGCTGTGTTCATCTGTGACCATCTGCTCATACAAACTCATGTTCGTGCTGCTGTTTATTCCCACTATATTAGGCTTAGTGTATTACTAGTTGATGTTTTTCTTAGTTAGTTCTAGATGTTATTACTGTTTTTATCTTTCATCTGTTGTTGGATGTAACTGGGACCTCGTGTACATAATCTCGTTTTCATCACATGTACCACATGCGGTGCAAATGACAATAAAGACTCTCTGACTCTGAAAATCTTTTTTTTCTACCCACAAACATGTTTCCATTTGTTAAGGAGATATAAAAGAAACACAAAGCCAGTAAAGTATCACATACTTTAATGTAAACACTACAGACTGGAAGCCATTTGTTGTTTAAAAGAAACACTTTTCAGAGATGTCTCTAGTTTTGTGAACCACTGTTTAACATCTCACGTTGCATCTTTGCTCCAGGTGCTGCTGTTCTTGCTAACGGTGAAGATGCCTATTACGGATGCTGATCAGATCCGAGCTCTTGCCTGTAAAGCTCTGGTGGGACTCTCCCGCTCCACCTCTGTCAGACAAATCATCAGCAAGCTGCCGTTGTTCAGCAGCGGACACATCCAGCAGCTCATGAAGGAGCCTGTGCTCCAGGACAAACGCAGCGAACATGTCAAGTTCTGTAAGTTTGCTGCAGAACTGATGGAAAGGATCTCAGGGAAACCATTGCTGATTGGCACAGATGTGTCACTAGCGTGGTTGCAGAGGGCCAGTGTAGTCGCTCAGTCCAAGATCACCTTCCCTGAGAAGGAGCTGCTGCTTCTTATTAGGAACCACCTCATGGCCAAAGGCCTGCTCGACACGGCAACGACCCTCACCAAAGAGGCAGATCTCCCCATGGCATGTCTGTCCCATTGTTCACATTCGACTTCTGTTTTCCCTTCTGTTGCTCCTCCCCCAACCGCCTCCACCGTTGCGACACTGCCCCGCACCCCGCGGCTGGCCAGTGGTGTTGTTTCAAGACTTGTTAACCATCCCTCTCATTCATCCACCCCAGGATCCAGCCATCCCCAAACACGTCCCTCCACATCACAACTGGCTGTTCCTTCTTCCAGTACTGTCCCCCCAACTTCTGTCCCACACTGTAACACTGGCTCCCCACTGATTGGACGCATCATTTTCTCTCGTGAACGACAAACGCTGTGTAGCACAGTAAACTGCAAGAAACCTCGAGTGCTTCGACAGAAGTCCGACCACGGGGCCTTCAGCCAGAGTCCAGCCATGAAGAAGCAGTTTGACAGACACTTGCCTTCCCCGCCTGCCCTGGACAGCATCATTACAGAGTACCTGAGGGAACAGCACGCACGCTGTAAAAACCCTGTTGCAACCTGCCCACCTTTCTCTCTTTTCACTCCCCATCAATGTCCCGAGCCCAAACAGAGACGACAAGCGCCCATCAATTTTACATCCCGGCACTCGCAGAGAGTCATCTACCCAAAATACGGAGGTGTTGATGGAGGATGCTTTGACAGACATCTTATTTTCAGCAGGTTGGCAGCTTTGTGTTTTTGATGTTCACTTCCTGCTCAGCCTCCACAGCCCTTTTCTTTAAACTCTTTTCTTTTTTTCTTTTTTGTACAGGTTTCGTCCCATCTCTGTGTTCAGGGAGGCAGATGAGGATGAGAGTGGATTTACATGTTGTGCCTTTTCTGCTCGTGAACGGTTCCTGATGCTGGGGACGTGTACGGGACAGCTCAAGCTCTACAATGTGTTTACAGGCCAAGAAGAAGCTAGCTACTCCTGTCACAATTCAGCAATCACTCACCTGGAGCCCTCGCGGGTCTGTAGAGAACGTGATAACTCTGTTTGTTAGGTGTTTAATAATTTACATGTTTCTTACGTCTAAGAGAAAATCTCTGACCTTCACATTTTGTATTTTCAGGATGGGTCTCTGCTCTTAACGTCAGCCTCTTGGACTTACCCTATGTCTGGACTCTGGGGGATGAAATCGGTGTTCATCATTAAGTAAGAAAAGTTTTTTTTATTACTATCTTAATTGCCGCTGTACATGTTGCACTGCTGTATAAGTCGCACCAGTCCAAGAATGTCTAAAGTGGGAAAAAAACTAAAATAAGTCGCATCTGTTATACGTCACCGCTGACAACCTGGAAATGTGGGCCAGTGTTGTGCCAAAAATCGATTGGCTGCCAAATGGCGGCCGGGGGAGCGTGCATGGGAGGACTTCAATAAGAATTTAACCAGATTAACACTTAAAAAATAATTATTTGTTTGCTTGAAATTATAGCAAAGATGTGTCTCAGTTTAACTTTTCCTTAATAAATGCACTTTAATGGTCAAATCAGCTGCATTTCAAAAATCTATTCATGGCTGCTGGAGCGAGAAGAGGGAGGTCTCGCTGTGCATTTCTTCGTAATTTAATAAGATAACCACCAAAAGCAATTATTTGTTTGCTCGACATTATAGTAAAGATGTGTCTCAGTTTAACTTTTCCTTAATAAATGCACTTTAATGGTCAAATCAGCTCCATTTCTCTTGGGCGGTGCAGCAAAATGCAGCTGATTTGACGTTTGCTCCAGGGGTTCCGGAGCGAGACGATGTTTGCTTGGTATGGCAAGACAAGTGTCTCATTAATAGCCACTTTTATCTATTACGGTAATGACACTTGGCTTGCCATTTCAACCGAGGGCCCTCTAGTGGCTGAAAATAGTAATGTTCAATATTTTCCCGGTCAGAATGAATGAAATCGTCCGATCTCAGCCAAAAATTTGGATTAAAATATGGAGGGGGGGGGGGGTATATTAGTCGCTTCAGTGTAGAAATCGCAGGATTTGCAAATTTATGCAAAAGGTGCTACTTATACTGCAAAAAATATGATTCATGCAATACATTAAACTCACTGCTTTAAAACAACATTTAGCTTCAAATGACTTGAAACATTGCCCTATGATTACTGTCAGTCAGCTCAGTCCTCTTGCTTGTGTGTGATCCTGATTCTTCTATTTCTGGGCTTGTCTTTGTTTGATAGTGCAGTAGTTGGATTCTGTTAAACAAAGCCAACAAAGGCGCGTGATGTGGTGTTTAATTATGCACACTAACTTTCTAAGGAACATATTCTTCGGAGCCATTCTTCCACGCTGTCAAACAAAAACAAAAATCTTAGAAAGTTTTTTTTTTTTTCAAGCAGTTACATAACTTAATGTGCTCTGCTTTTTATTTCACATTAGCTATGTTTCAGATTAAATGTTAAAGTTGCTCTCATTGTCTTCAGGCATTCCTTCCAGGGGGACCACTATGTGGAGTTCAGTAAGCTTTCGCAGGACCGGGTCATTGGGACTAAAGAACATGTAGCACGTGTATGTATACCCTGTTTTGTTTTTACATTTTCATTTGACTCATTAAAGCATAAAAAGATATGCAGTAAAATGTTGGGTGCTCACCTTTTCTGCTTCTTCTTTCAAGATTTATGACATCCAGACCGGTCAGATTACTCAGACTCTCAGCAACCCTGACCTGGCAAACAGCTACAAGAGGAACTGTGCCACCTTCAACCCAACAGATGACCTGGTTCTGAACGATGGCGTTCTGTGGGACGTACGCACGGCTCAGGCCATCCACAAGTTTGACAAGTTCAACATGAACATCAGTGGTGTGTTCCACCCCAACGGCCTGGAGGTCATCATCAACACAGAGATCGTATCCTTTGCACTGAAGTCTGATTTTACCAGCAAAGTTTAGGAAAATCCTGTTTTTACTTTGTTTTATCACCTTTTGCAAAATCTGTGCATACGTTTTGTATAAAGATTAGGGATTTATATATAAAAAAATAATATTCTTAAAGGTGCAGTCTGCAGTTTTGTAGTGCAGTCTGTAACTTTTCTAAAAATATATTTTTAACATTTCTTCACTCTGTCACTATCTCCTGACAGACTGATGTTAGACAAAGTAATCTCTGAAAAAAACTATAGTCCCCTTGCTTCTCCAGGTGTTACTAAAAGCATTTCTAAAAAGCCACAGTGACCCGCCGTTAACCAGCCAATAAAAACAGCGCTTCTCACTTCTCACGCCCTAACCCACGCCCCCGCCTGTCAGCCCCAGCGGCCGCGCAGGTTCTCGTTGAAATAATTGCAAAGCGATGCAAAACTGTTTTGTATGTGACACAAATGTATTAAATTCCCCTTCTTCATCCCTGATCTGGACTTTTCTTTTGTTTTTTTGCCAAAAGTCAAGTGATCGCTTCCTCCTCCGCTGGCTCCATGTTGAAATGAGGAAATGAATGAATTTGTCACGAGCGAATTAAACTCGGGTTCAACGTGGCTGCGCGAGGCTCTGCAGATTTGCTGGTGTTCTGGTGTGCTGGACCAGCGCTCCATGTTTTTATTTTATTTTTTAGAACGTTTTATTAACATATAAACACAGAAATTCGCAGCGGCTGCGACAGGACATGCAGTGGAGGCGGAGCTAAGGAGGCTGAGCTGAATTTCAGCAGAGCAAGGGGGAGCAGAGCCATATATGGCTCTGAGGGGGAGGGATCAGAATGCTTTCCCTGTTGAAAATCTTTCTAAGTCCTGCGTTCTACAAAAACTGCAGAGTGCACCTTTAAAGTATAATTCATTATTTTAAAGTGTAAATGTTCTACATCACCATTAGTTAAATGATTTAGAGGCCTAGTTGTTCTACATTATTGAAGCTAAGGAGGTGCCTGTTGAAAAGTGGAGGCATAAATCTGACCTGGACGTAAATCAGTTCTTTCATTGATTCAATTCTCTGTTGGTGGGATGACCCATTAGGTTTTACTTCACTGTGAAACATTAAATATTTATCTCAGTATAAATCCTTTTATTTCCCAAGAGAGGGTTGTAATCGTTGTTTAGTTTAAGAGAAATTGAAACAAATGTTTTTGTGCTTAACTCCGAGTCTCAGTGGGATCTGCGTACCTTCCACCTCCTCCACACGGTTCCTGCTCTGGACCAGTGCAGAATAGTTTTCAACAATAGCGGCACGGTCATCTATGGAGGTAAATGCTCGAGTCACTAGGAGCCCAGTTCACAGCTAGCCCGTTGCTGGTGCCTTTTAAATTGAAAGCTGGTAAATATGAAGCAAAATGAGCGTGTGTTTATTTGGACAAAGGTGTGAACTGAACCTGTAAAGGTGTGTGTTTGTGTGTGTGTGTGTGTGCACTTGATGCTACAGTCAGAGCCTTATGGCCAGAAGGCTCGGTGTTGGATTGGCAACAGAGAAAGAAACACCTTGTTCACAGCTCGTCACAGGAGGAGCCACAGAGATGGAGCTGAACATGTGACATTTCAGCCACTCTTGAGCCAAACTGCAGCTAACCAGGTCGCTGTGCTCGGCTCTTATCGACTCACCGTCTCTCTTGGTTTTTATAGCAATGTTGCAGGCTGATGATGAAAGCGACATGATGGAAATGCAGATGAAAAGTCCATTTGGATCATCGTTCAGAACATTCAACGCCACAGATTATAAACCAATTGGTAAGACTTTTGTCTTTTAATCCACTTTAGCTGATCTGAAAAGTTTTTGTCTGATCAAATTATCTTATGAAAATTTTTTTGTGTGTAAAATGTTATGTTATTAATTTAATTATTGCTGTATTATGTCACAAACAATATTATTAATAGAAATTTACTTTCATGGTATTTTTTTAAATCTCTGCAGCCACAATTGATGTCAAGAAGAATATATTTGACCTTTGCACAGATACTAAAGACTGCTATCTCGCCGTCATTGAGGTAAATGATTGTTTCATCACTTCACCTACATAAAGGTTTAAAATCTATCCTAAAATAAAGTAAAGACAATCTTTTAAATGTCCCATAGAACCAAGACTCGGTCAACACCGACACTGTGTGTCGACTCTATGAAGTTGGTCGGCAGAGACTTGCAGAGGAAGAGGAAGAGGATGAGGAGGATCAGGTTTAAAATCTTTGATTTTTGATAAGGCAGCATCTCTTTGGCTTCCCTTTACGCAGGCCTGAGACGGTTTTACAACTGAACCCTTCATATGTTGCAGGAGGATGAGGACCAGGAGGAAGACGACGAAGATGATGATGATGACGATTCAGATGACGACGTTGACACCGATCCTCTCATTGCCGAACTGGAAAATGAGAATGGTGGCGAGGATGAAGACGATGAGGATGATGGTAACGATGATCTCTCTCCCTCTGATGAGGAGGTCGCGCGTCTTCTTGAAGATGATGGTGACGCTGGGGATGACGACGACGAAGAGGACGAGGATGACACTGATAATGATGATGTTGATCTGGATGGAGACAACGGTGAGCAACTTTAGAACTTCTAGTGTCTGCAGGATGTGACCAAGTCTCACAAATGTTTGGTGAGCCCTGTCTGTCTGTGCTTGGTGGGGTGTATAACGTAGGAGTTAAAGTCTGAATGTTTCATTTCTATAAGATTACCTTATGGTCCCACAACAATAACTACTCCATGTTCTCACTCAAACTCAGCTTTTCTTTTCCATCTTTCATCCTACCTTTTTAGTTTTTTGTTTTTTGTTGCTTTGTTTTTCCCCTTGAATACCAAAGACAGGAATGGTAATGTTCTAACAAGTGAAGAGAGTGTGATGGGAAGATGGAAGGATTACTTTGAGGAGCTAATGAATGAAGAGAATGAAAGAGAAAGAAGAGTGGAGGTCATAGAAACTGTGGACCAGGAAGTGGGAAAGATTAGTGAGGGTGAAGTCCGGAAAGCTCTGAAAAGAATGAAGAAGGGGAAGGCAGTAGGACCTGATGACATACCAGTGGAGGTTTGGAAATGTCTTGGAGAGGTGGCAGTGAAGTTTATGACTCAATCATTGAATGGCATATTTTAGGATGAGAAAACACCTGAGGAATGGAGAAGAAGTGTGCTGGTTCCCATTTTTAAGAACAAGGGTGATGTACAGAGTTGAAGCAACTACAGGGAATTAAGTTGATGAGTCACATGATGAAGATCTGGGAGAGAATTGTGGAAGCAAGACTTAGACAAGAGGTGACTATCTGTGAGCAGCAGTATGGTTTCATGCCAAGAAAGAGCACCACAGATGCCATCTTTGCTTTGAGGATGTTGATAGAGAAGTACAGAGAGGGTCAGAAAGAACTCCATTGTGTGTTTGTGGATTTAGAAAAAGCATATGACAGGGTGCAGAGGGAGGAGGTGTGGTATTGCATGAGGAAATCTGGAGTGGCAGAGAAGGATGTTAGACTGGTACAGGACATGTATGAGGACAGTGGTGAGATGTGCTGTCTCATTACGATTCAGTTTTAGGTAGGATCTGAACTTGATAGATCTTGACCCGTCAAATATTTGAACGATGGGAAGGACCTGAAATCTCAGACCCCCACCGCACACTTTGTTACTCTTCACTTGATGTTTGAACAGGTGTAGAGGATAATTCACTCAGTTTTTGAACTTTAGAGTCAGTGGGGTGATGTGGTCGTTGGGAAAACAGATTCAT
Organism: Garcialebias charrua; assembly: GCA_038048925.1. Lineage (NCBI taxonomy): Eukaryota > Metazoa > Chordata > Actinopteri > Cyprinodontiformes > Rivulidae > Garcialebias > Garcialebias charrua. The sequence continues at coordinate 1,062 of JBBPBX010039917.1, read as the reverse complement.
CTCAAAATTGTCAAAAAGATTCTCCAGTATGGATCCTTAAGACCATCTGAAGACTTTGTGACTAAACGCCAAGCTTTAAGGTTTTTTTAAATAGACAAATGACCACGTTTATTTGATGAAATTCTAATAATTAAGAATAAATAAATAAAAATAGAGGAAAATAAACTGTAGAAAAAAACATGAATCAGGCAAATATATTAAAAGTCATTATTAAAAATTAAATTTGTAAAGTTTTTTTTTTAGCTTTTGCATTCAAGTTCAGATATGACAAAAACTGTGGCAATAACTACAACAAGCTATTGTGAATTGTATTTTTGAGAAGAATGCTTAAAAGTTAACCCAAAACATTTTGTTTTTATTTAGTCACATTTTTCTTATTTATAGTTCTGGCTTACACATCTTGTTTGTTTTTAATGGGAATGACTGGTAAATTCACTGGCAATATAAACTTGATCAGAAACCTAACAGTGATCTAGACTGGACTATTGCAATGGTTTATCTGGGTGTTCAAAAGATGAGAGTTCTGTGATGGAGTTAAATTCAAAGCAGTCTGCTTCTCAGATAAATAATGTTAAATTATTTTTTTATATATGGACGTTTCTGTTCAGTGCCCTGAGATGACTTCTGTTATGACTTGGCGCTATATAAATAAACTGAATTGAAATTGAACTAAATAGTTGACCAGAAGCACTAAATAAAGAATGAAATAGTTAACCACGAGCTGACTTTTAATAAAGTGCAGAGCTACATAGATGGGACTTGTATGCAGATCATTTTCGAGTCTGTTGGTCCTAAAAATCTTATCCTGAACAAACTGTTTCTGTATTTTTCATGCTTGTCTGGTCACTCAGACTGCCGCCTCTTGTCAGTTTATTTCAGCTGTTGACACAGAAAACAGAACATCTGGACAAAGAGCAACAAAGCTGCTTTGTTTTCTGCCATTTTGGCACTTCTCTCTCTCCTTACACACCGACGACTCAGCAGAAAATCTGCATTCCCAAATTTCTAAATCCGTATTTGTCTTTCACACAAACAGACAGCTCGGACAACTCTGACCTTGAG
>JBBPBX010039916.1:18180-29645 GCA_038048925.1 Garcialebias charrua | reverse complement strand
CTCAGTATCCCTCATCGTCATGTTCTGTAGTGCTCAGTATCCCTCATCGTCATGTTCTGTAGTGCTCAGTATCCCTCATCGTCATGTTCTGTAGTGCTCAGTATCCCTCATCGTCATGTTCTGTAGTGCTCAGTATCCCTCATCGTCATGTTCTGTAGTGCTCAGTATCCCTCATCGTCATGTTCTGTAGTGCTCAGTATCCCTCATCGTCATGTTCTGTAGTGCTCAGTATCCCTCATCGTCATGTTCTGTAGTGCTCAGTATCCCTCATCGTCATGTTCTGTAGTGCTCAGTATCCCTCATCGTCATGTTCTGTAGTGCTCAGTATCCCTCATCGTCATGTTCTGTAGTGCTCAGTATCCCTCATCGTCATGTTCTGTAGTGCTCAGTATTCCTCATCGTCAATGTCGATAATGTCATTGTGTTTGTCTGCGTGCAAAATAACTCATGGACCAGTTGGACAGATTATGATGACTCAGACAGTTGTCACAAAGAGCCAACACAAAGATGGCCATACTTGAGTCAAATGAACAGAAACGGAGCTAAGATTTGGTGTGGTAGTAGCTGAGAGTTATTCTGAGTGCCATCTCATGCCATTTTGTGTCTTTTAGAAGGTTTGATTGAAACAGCTCAGTTTCTATAGCATCAGCTTATTTCAGTGCACGTAGCTCTTCTTTAAAGACTGATGTTTTATTTATTATTAAGTTTAAGTAAAAATAGGTAGTTGCTCACTTTTATTTTCACAATACAGTCAGTTGTTAGATATACCTGTTATAACTGATGTAGTACTGCAGTACTTTGTTTGTTCAGCACTGCTAAATACTGTTGAATGATAGGTGGACATAAACCATAGTGGAATATTACTAATTAAGTCATTGTACTACATCTAAGTTTTTCCATATTTTTTCAGACAGTTGCCATATAAACGCCGGTGTAACATGACAAATTAAGCCATGTCCAGATTAAACCCGGGTACAGTTTGGCTCAGACCAGAGTATACCATGGAGGATAAACGGTCCTAGGTCAAACTGTATCCAGAGCGAGGTGTTAAACCCGGGTACAGTTTGGCTCAGACCAGAGTATACCATGGAGGATAAACGGTCCTAGGTCAAACTGTATCCAGAGCGAGGTGTAAAATAGTCTAAGCCAGACTAAACCCCTCCAGACCAAAATATACCCATCTACAGTATATATCCATCATCTGCTCTGAGGGGTAGGTCATAGTATACCTGGGGTATAATCTAGGATAGGCCACTCTAACCCACTCTATAGTCCAGACTGGGGGGTACACTGTGGCCTGTTACACTAGTAAGAATACACACCTTAATCTACACTGTGGCCTGTTACACTAGTAAGATACACACCTTAATCTGAGATGATGGACAGAATATTTCTGAAGGTTTTGGCAGAGAAAATGTAAGTAAAATCATCTTGTCTCCATAACTCTGATGAGAAATTCATTTACACATGAATGCCAGATACACAAGCTTGGCACAGCTTGGTCCAGCTTGGCACCATGGCTTGGTCCAGAGGTAGTGAGGTTGCCTTTGGATCAGGATCTATGTGTAAGAAGAAGAAGTGCTTTGTGTTGTCATCGTTGTATGGAAACATACTGTACATTAGTTCTCTGTATTTAACCCATTACATTTGAGATACACCCAGGTGGAGCAGCTATGTAAGCACCTGGGGAGCAGTTAGGGATTGGGTGTCTTGCTCAGGGACACCACAACATGTGGGCATGACGGGGAGTTGAGGTGTCTTGCTCAGGGACACCACAACATGTGGGCATGACAGGGAGTTGAGACTGTGACTTTCTGGTCCCATGTCGGCTGCCCTACCTCTACATCACAGCCGCCCCAGTCAAGTCTGAACTCTTCATACCTTTCTGTTATAGTGTTACTGTTTCAAACATTTTTCAATTACATATTTATGTACAAAGCAACCGTTTTTGGTGTTGTTCTATGAGCAAATAATAATAAAAAATTACAACAGTTTTTATGTTTACACCAAATACAAATATTTTAAATATAGCATTAGTAAGGATTTTTGTGCTAAGGCGAAAGAGATTACCGTAGTTGTATTACATTAGACAATTACATAAATACAGGCATTTGGATCAAATCTGAAAAATTCACAGCAAAAGGCTGAATATGTTGGCATTAGCTTTGATTAACCGGCTGCGTTGGCTCAGACTGCAGTGCATTGTGGTTAATTTTCACTACATTTACTGTAGACAGGCTTCTAGTGTACTACATACTGTAGCTGGTGGAAAACTGCAGTTAAAATGTCAAACACTGCAACAAAATGGCTGACTCAAAGTAAATGAATGGACAATTCGAATAAAATCAGAGATTCGTTTTGACCAGACAAATGAGCTATAGCTAATATCCAATGTGGATATTTGCTAACCTAAAACAACTCAAATCTCAAATATTTGTTAGTTTTATAAACCTTTACATCAACATCAATAGTTCATTAGTTATTACTGTGGAAACATGATATTCAGGCTACAAGGTGCTGCTGATGGAGCTCGCAGCTTGTAATGCTAGTTTGATATTTAATCAAAGTACAGTAAATGCTTGAGGTTAGTTATTTTAGGATGGCACGTTGGTTTTGGTTCCACTCAGTTTAGCCGTTGGCTCGTCAATCTGTTCAGAGTTCAACTCGTTTTCTCCCAAGGTTGTTCAAAGACCTATCAGTGACAGGTAAGATGTTAACTGTTCATATCTTTTGCAAGTAACTTTTTACAGTTATTAATGTGCATGCTCAAAATTAACATTTTGGTATGCGTTGGGGTCTGGATAGTTTCATGCCCACTTCCAGTTCACTGAAATACACTCGGTCTAAACAGTATTGATATCCACATGTGTTTCAGCTGCTCTGCACTCATTCACACACCCGGGAACATTACTTGTTCAAGTTCAAGTTTCAAGTTCAAGTCAACTTTATCATCATTACCATCCCATCTGGTAAATGAGGTGGAATAAAATTATGTACACATGGTCCCAGTTACACCCCAAAATAGCAAAAAGTATAAAAAGAAACAGTAAATAAGGATCTAAGATATACGTTAAACACTAATTATCTAAAATAATATGGTGTAACAGCAGCCTAAACATGAGTATTTGTTGAACAGATAGGTAAGAATGAATAGAGCAGCATGGATAATCAGTATACAGTATGGATAATCAGCAGCATAGATAAGTCACATATCGCCAATTGAAGTGACATTACAGTGATTTTTCTGTTTTTCTTAATAGTGATTATCCTGGTTAGGGATTTATATCACTGTCATGATGCAAGATACCAATAAAGTTCATTTGTTAACAGTAAATAAAAAAAGCAGGCCTAAAAGATCAAAACGAACTTTGACCGGAAATAGCTTGGAAACCATTTGGGGCATGGTGCTCATCTATCCATCTTTCCATTATCTTTACCTGCTTCCTCCTTTTCAGATCATGAGATTCACTGGTGTCCATGTCCAGCAGTCACTGTGCGAGAGGTGGGGGACACTATGGACAGGTCTCCAGTCCATCACACGGACAAATAGAGACAAACGATCATTCACTCTCTCACTCACATCTAGAGACAATTTAGAGTCACCAATCAGTCTAACATGCATGTTGTTGGTCTGTGGGGGGGAAACTGGAGTACCTGGAGAAAACTCGCACATGCACGGAGAGAACATGCAGGGTCCAGTCAGGGGGGTCCTATACCATACCATACCATACCATACCATACCATACCATACCATACCATACCATACCATACCATACCATACCATACCATACCATACCATACCATACCATACCATACCAACATTTAACAGTTTCATGTCATTTATTTTTCAAATTTGTGAAAATACAAGGAGTAAAACATACAAAGTACTTTAACTTTATGATTCATTTATTTAAAGTAGGTACTTAATTTTTCTACAATAAAAAAAACCACACTAGGCCTGCATAGTTTGTTTAAATGTCCATCCTTCGATCTATCCATCTATTATCTTTTACCCGCTTCTTTGTTTTTGGGTAATGGCGGTCACTAAGTGCCCAAAATTCAGCTATCTCTGTGCGACAGGGCTTAATTTGAGCCGGATCCTGACGGAACAGGATCTGGGAACTCTTATTTAGACCGGGTGCGTTCCGGTAACTGCTTGGATGCAGAAACTCTCAGTCTTACAAATAATAAAATTATGAACAATTTTGAATGCCTTAAACGAATAAAACTTAGATTGGATACAGTATGTAAACTGAAATCTGTGTAATTATTTTTTTTAATTGGGAAAAAAACTATAAGAGCCAAGATGGTCTAGTGGCAGGGCTTTTGACTACGGATCCGAAGGTCGCGGGTTCGCGCCCCGGCCACTACCCAGCTTGGGGTGTCTATGAGTGCACACCTATTTCTCCAGCTCCCCGGGCGCTTTCGGGCTGCTCACTGCACCACCTGGTAGGTGGTTGGGTTAAATGCAGAGACGAATTTCGTCTGTGTATGGGAACATACGCAGATGACAGGAATAGACATTATTATTATTATTATTATTATAAAAATAAATCTTTCTTTACAATAACCCTGTCTTTTCCTTTATCTTCAAATGTAAAACTATCAATGAATGTTTAAAATCATTAGATACAGTATTTGTAGTTTTATGTCACTCCTACTGGCCTGAAAAGCCTCCTGCAACAAACATTAAGTGGTCCACGAGCCACCAGTAGATGATCATAGTTGGGGTAAGTTTTGTGGCTCTGGTCATTTTAATTTAGTGAGCGAAGGGGCAGAAATGGCTCTTTGGATCGTAAAGGTTGAAGACCCCTGCTGTAAAATGATCAATAAAGATCTGAACTGTCCCTTCAAGTAAAAAAAAAAAAAACTGTTACTGCAATTTTCCTAAACATTGTACCACTTTCCACATTTCATTCCCAAACAGACCCAATTAAACCATTTTAAATGGTCCAAAATTAATCAAATACTCAAAAAGCTGAAATGAGCAGCCACCTAAAACAAAATGTAATAGTTCAATCAAACTGATGAAAATAAAAGCAGACTGTGGAACAGTGTGATTTAAGACTAAGAGAATATGTACGTGGTCATAAAACATCAACACATATTTATCATATGGGGATAATTATATGAATCCAACACAAATAGAAAACCGCTCATGATCCCAGCAGGTTGTTCTTCCTCATGAACCAGCTGATGACGTTTATCTGCAGCGGTGCTGTCAGAGGCTAAAGTCCAGTGTTGCCAGAGCTCGCGACAGAAACAAGCGACCAACCCATGAAAACAAGCCCAAAACAAGTCCAACTGGCAACCCACCCCATTGTGTAAAACAAAGGCAGTTTTTAAACAGTATAAACATAAATTTATTATGGCATTTATAAACAGCAAAATTATGCTTAACACTTTGAAGAGCATATCCACTCTAAAAAATAAAAATACATTTTGCATATTTATACAAATTAATCCCATTAAGCCTCTGGGACTCATTTATCAGAGAGACCAGAATTTTAAACGAAGATCTGATGACAACAATGGACAACAACAACAAACAATCATAAAAGATGCATACAAATTAAAAAAATTAAGCAAACTCATAGTAAAGTCAACAAAAATCTTTCTTTAATCTCTATCATGTTTTAAGTGTATGTGCGCTCTTTTTCTCCCATTATATTTTTTCCCATATTTCCCCCACTTATTGGAGCTCATTTTAGCGTGGTCTTGTCACTCTAAACAAAGAATAAAGAACAAAGATAATAGTTACAAGCCCAAACACAGTTAACAAGCCAAAATCAGCTACTTCACATCAAAAACAAGCACAATAAGCCGCAATAAGCGGTTCGTCAAAATTATAAGCGACTTTGGAAAAGGACAAGCCCAGAGTCGCTTATAATAAGCGGACTTGGCCACTGTGTTTTTTTTATATTTTATCTTCTTCTGCCACTCCCTTTGTTTCCATCTTGCAACACCGCCTGGTCCCGCCTTCCCCCACCCTGCAGAAAGACTGACATGTCCCCCCTCCTCTTCCTCCTCTTCCTCCTCCTCCCCGTCGTATCCAGTTCCCGGGGAGCTATTTAAACTTTTACTGCCATTTATTTCCCTCCCAAAGTCCCATCCTATTTTATTTATTTTATTTTAAATTTATTTTCTGTTCAGGGAAAGAGTCGAGACTTCAAAGAGCTCTGGTTTCCCCCTCCGGTCGCGTCACCTGAAAGCCTCAGACAGGTAAGGCCATTGAACGGCACACACAACAGGTGTTTGCTCCACTTTGACTACAATCGTTGTTTTTGCGCACGAGCTCTGTTTTATTCGTCGACTTCACGACAGTACAGTCGGGACTGAGTTAGTTTATTGGAGAAATTAGGCGGATTTTTCCATTTTTGCTGTGTCGAAACCAACTGATACTCAGGTGGAGTCAGGTGCTGGTGGTGCGTTCACTGACGTCACGACATACCCGCTCCGCAAAAGTTTCCCCCGTAGATCTTCTGTTTTTTTTCAGCCATAAATTGATGCTATATTTTCGCGTTAAATATACATTCACAAGCTGATGTTTTATGTTTATATTTGGTATCAAGGTGAATTTGCTTTAAATTATTTTACTCTGTCTTGTCTGCACCGGTTTGTCAGTGAATCAGTCACCTTTAAACCAGTGGTGTAGTCTACATTTTTGTAGTGGGCATACCGTGCTTAGAAACCAAAGTACACTGGTTAGTAAAGTGTAACCGTCAATTTATTTTGATTTTAAGCATATTGAACAGTTCCAAATTTCTCTGATGCTTATATTTGAATAAATGAACAACAAACTTTGTACAACAGCTGGCTTGGTATTAAAAACATGTTATATAATTTATAAAACAGTGTCAAAGAAAAGCATTGCACACCAATAGATTGTTACAGAAGTGTTTAACTGTCGTTTAACGTATCAATGACATGTACCTAATGGTATGTCATGTACCATTGGGCACTTTTAAGTGGGTATACTGAAATTCTTAAGTTTTTCTAGTGGGTATACTCCATATACCCGAGTATCACGTAGACTACACCACTGCTTTAAACCGTTTCAAGTTGAAAGTTTGTATCTTTGAAGAAGTACTGTTTATAATGTATTGCATGTGTCTGTTTGCTGTAAAATTTAAAGCAAAATATGTCCAAAAGGTCATGACAGTAACAGCTCTACTGACTCTGCAGCCAGTCATGCAAGATCACCTGATGATAAAAAAAAAAAAAAAGAGTTGATTTTTAATCCTCAAGCCTGAAATTTCCAGGGCAGACCTACTTACAGATGTGTGTGTCATTGTGAAACATCATCAGTCGATTTTGAGATGACCTATTTTCGTGGTGTTGCTTCATCCCTGAAGACCGTCTGGGTGTCATGAGACGAGTCTTCACACAAAACCAACACTTATTATAGTCAATGAAAGGATAAACCCACCTGAGCTGACATACCTGCCCCCACTGTTCACCCGTGTATTCAAATCCTGACACCGTAACGCCTATTTTCATAGAAAATGTAAGAGGAAACATCACTGTGCAGCTTCAGACTGAATGGGTGCTTTCCCTTGTTTTCTGTCAGTTTGCAGCCTCCCTCCAGGCTCCTGGATCCGCAGCGCATTACGTTAATGAGGCGCTGTCACTGGAAACCTACTGGAAACTTTAGTCTCGCGTCCCCTCCTGTAAAAGTTTATTTGGTGATACAACGCTTTAACTGCGCCGCAGATGAAGCCTGTCGGACCTGTTCTCGTGTTTTGGCAGTTGAACAAAATAGTGACATGATAAAAATGGCCAGAGGCGAGGAGAATAGTGACATGATTAAAAAATTGCCAGAGGTGAGGAGAATGAGCCAGGAGCCTGTGGTTAAAAATGACACTTTAAATCCTAAACGTCTGAACTGGTTCCCGAGAAAACGAGTCCACAGAGGTTCCATGTCTTTTTTTGTTTTTGTTTTGAGCTGTCTTTAATGTTGCCATCATGTTTTCTACATTTTCATGGGGTACTGACCTTTAGACTGATCTCAGCTCTGTAGTCCTCTAGGTAAACAGCTGAAGAAGCTTTAAAAGATAAGGGCATAAGAGACTAAGAGATCGTGTTGTCATTATAAACAATATCTCGTGCCCTGGCATGGGAAAGTATCCCCCCACCACCCCCCAAACATTTAGTTTTCATGGAATTTAAGTCTTTTCAGCTGAGATTTGTTATCATACAATGATAAATATGATCTTTTTAAGGTGGGGCTCTGTGGAAGAGATATGAATAACTAATACCTTAATTGCTGTAGATGGCTCTTTGAGCGACATCACTTTGGAGAAATAGTGGCAAATTCCGCATAGAATTCAAACTATTCTAACTTCCAAAGCCCACAACAACCTACCTCTTATATTACAGACCTTGTTGTTCCATATTTTCCTAACAGAGCACTTCACTCTCAGTCTGCAGGTTTGCTTGAGGTTCCTATAGTTTCCAAGAGCAGAGTGGGAGGAAGATCTTTCAGTTATCAGGCTCCTCTCGTGTGGAACCAACTTCCCGTTTCTGTCTGTGAGGCTGACACATTGTCCAGTTTTAAGACCGAGATTAATACTTTCCTTTTTGATAAATCCTATACAGGGGGTCCCCGACTTACGAGCGAGTTCCGTTACTACGAGGTGCTCATAACACGAAAATTCGTATGTCGGAACACGAAACACGTGTCGCTCGTAAGTCCGGATTTTTGGACGTAAGTCGGAAAATTTATGCTAGCGCTACTACGAACACTCGTTTTTCAACACAAACGTTCATACTAGTTCATAAACATGCTCAGTATCTTGTTTCCAAACGGTTAGCTAACACACTTTCATCTAAAAACACATACCAGTGCTGTATTTTCTGTATGTTCTTTACAAATTTACTGTTCGTTAGTGAGCTCGTAAGTCCGGAACCTCGTATGTCAATGTGCTCGTAAGTCGGGGAGTGCCTGTAGTTAGGGTTGGCTTGTTATGCTGCTGTAGGCTTAGACTACTAGAGGGCAAATTGACATAATTCCTTAAATAAATTGTTAAAATTAAAAAGTTTTCCTATGATACTATTTTAACGTGATTCTCGACCTGCCCGTGATTCTCGATCTGCCATTGTGTATCTATTCTGACCAAACCCAGATGGCCACTTGTCCTGAGTCTGGTTCTGCTAAAGGTTTCTTCCTCATGAGGGAGTTTTTCCTTTCCACTGTCGCCTTCATGCTTGCTCAAGATGAGAGTTATATGATTGACTTAAACCAAAGCAGACTGCTCCTCAAATATATAATGTTATTAACTTTGTTTTCTGTATATGATTGTTCCTGTTCAGTGCCCTGAGATGACTTCTGTTGTGACTAGGTGTTATATAAATACAGTAAACTGAATTGAATTGACTGGATTACCAAAATAATCTGATCATGGAAATACAGTAAACTGAATTGAATTGACTGGATTACCAAAATAATCTGATCAGGAGCCAAACCAAAGTGGATTACTGCCATTTTAAAACGACTCCCTTTCCAAAAACATCATTGTCGTCCACATCAATGTAATTTTAGTGCCTTCAGCTTCACTTCACACAGTTATGGATGTAAAAGTTTATTTTAAAGCTCGAAAAGTAGCAGCTAACTGCATCAATCCAATCAATCAGTTTCTTCAAAGAGCTATCTGCAACAGGTGAGATATTACTTCATAGTGTCTCTACAGAACCCAGTTTCAAAAGATCTGAACTTTGCTCTTAAAACATTTGTGGACTCTTGACTCCACATACCACCGCCACCATTTTCTTGCTGATAAGCTGCCTTTGGCGTTTTGTAGTCGTGTTGGATTTTACTATCTGGATTTAACCTTTGATAGGATTTTCTGCTACTCCTTTCTACTAGACTTTGCACACTTTGGAATGGTTAAACATTTGTCATGAATGGAAAAGCTAAAGTGCTCCCTAACTGAGTTCATTTGTCTGATTTGTTCTGATTCATTTTGTTTTAAAATAAGTTTGACTAACCAAGAAAAAATGAAAGGCAAATCGACTTGTGATGACTAAAATCACATCTCTTCATTCACAAAATGTCCTGAGCCGCGTTAAATCGAGACTATTCCACTTTAAGTAGCGTCTGTGTCACAGAACATACTACCAGTAAATTCACCGATTTAATTCCACATCACTTGGGGGCATTTTACTTGATTACATAAGTTTTTCTCAGTTGTCTCTAAGTGAATTTTGGGGTGGGTGGGTAGCGGTAGAGGAACAACATTCATTCAACCTTTTATAGTTGTTAAAAACCTAGAGGGCCTTCTTGTAGCTGCAAATGGTGATGTTTACTCTTTTGTTCATGTTAGTATGAATGAACATTTAACGTGTCAGTCACAAATTGCATCATGAATAGGGGGAAAAAAAATCATATATAAGTTGCGTCGGACTTAGCCTGGTTTAAACCAGACCCTTGTCCTTCACTTCGCTTCGTACTAGGGTCTGGACTTTTCCCATTGAAAAACGTTTCTTGCTGGAGGCGTGGCCTCTGCTTAGGAACAAAACCATTGGATATTTTGAACAGGGAAAGCATTCTGCTCCCTCCCCTCAGAGCCACCCCCCGTGCTCTGGTGAACTTGACTGACAGCTGCTCCGCCTCTTGCAGCGTTTCTCTCGCTGCGCAAATTCTGTGTTTATATGTTATAAAACGTTTTAATACAATAAAATCAAACCATGGATCGCTGGTCCAGCTCACCAAAACACCAGAAAATCTGATGGGACTCGGTCAGCAACTAAAACCCGAGTTTAATTCTCGTGACAACCTGAGGCATTTCCGTGTTCATTTTACTCAGCAGGAGGGTGGAGGAGAAGGAGGACGAGGGAGCGATTACTTAACTTTTGGGAAAAAACAAAACAAAAGAAAACTCCAGATAAGGGATTAAGAAGGGGAAATTAATAAATTTGTGTCACATATAAAACAATCCTGCATCGCTTTGCATCGCTTTGAATGAGAACATGCCGCTGCTCGCTGACTGAGCGCTGGCAGAGCCCTTTTATAGGGCTCTGCGCGCTGGGACTGGTGGGGGCGTGGGTTAGGGTCCAAAACTCCACCCCTTCTGTTCTCTGATTGGTCCGAACAAAAATCTACCGGAGAAATCCTTGTGGGTGGGTGCAGTCCCAGACTGTGCAGTGAAGGGAAATGAGAATTGAGCGGAGCTGTGCAGGAAGGCGAGGGCCAGGCTACGTCGGACTATAAGTCACAGGACTGGCCAAACTCTATCTATATCTATATCTATATCTATATCTATATCTATATCTATATCTATATCTCTCTCTCTCTCTCTCTCTCTCTCTCTTTCTCTCTCTCTTTCTCTTTCTCTTTCTCTTTCTCTTTCTCTTTCTCTTTCTCTTTCTCTTTCTCTTTCTCTTTCTCTTTCTCTTTCTCTTTCTCTTTCTCTTTCTCTTTCTCTCTCTCTCTTTCTCTCTCTCTCTTTCTCTCTCTCTCTTTCTCT
>JBBPBX010039916.1:3040-18006 GCA_038048925.1 Garcialebias charrua | reverse complement strand
TGTAGGTGGAGTTCACGTTATCTGTTTCAGTGGAACAGGATGTGTTTGAAACCTTCATGTATCCCAGGAAAACATAACTAATAATGCTAACACATTTTTATGGTATTTTGTATCAGTGGATCTAGGCCATTTTGGAAAATTATACTTTTATTTTCTTTTGTATTCTTACAAAAATATTTGTGTGTGTGTGTGTGTGTGATTGTGAATGATTAAAAAGCTAAATTAAAATGTAAAGTATGTTTTCCTCTGAAATCTATGTTTGATGATGTTTTTACATATTTTTAACCTAAAAGGTGTCCCGATTATGTGGTGGAAAAATAAAATTTCAACAATTAAATAGAAAAATGTAATCTGTTTTAATATTAAGAACACATTTTTAACAAAAATAAATAAAATACAGCTGAAAGTTTCAGTTCATCTCAACTCAGTTCATTGTTTTATTAAAGTGTCTAAAAAGAAAACGGTGGATGTTGAAAACAAGGCAGGTTTTAAAGTTCTTCAGGTGTGTTTTCTTTGAGAGTAACGGATCAGTCTGTCCTTTTCGGAACAACTTAACTTAAAAATAGTTTTACAGTTGGTACATAAATAAAGTGTAAAATAGGGATGTACAATATTGGATTTTTGGCCGATAACGGTATTCCAATTGTTAAAACTTATTTGGACGATAACCAATACCAATGTTTTTTCCCCCTAGACCTATTTACAGAGACTACAACTTTCTCTGCTGTGGAATTAAACCACTACATTATTCTTCATAGTCTTTGTCAGTTTGGCCTGCTACCAAATGTAGATGCCACAAAGGGGCTGAAAATGATGCAACACTTCCATTTGGATTATATTTAATGTCAAATTTATTCATGACATTTACTCTCTATAACACAATGACAACACTCGAACAGTGCAAATTAGTAAAGTTTCACAAATCTAAACTCAACCTGTTCATAAGCAACAAGTGAAAAGTGCATAAGTAGTAGTGCATTAATAGGTAGTCCCCGACTTACGAGCGCTCTTACTTACGAGGTCCCGGACTTACGAATATGCATCTCATAAAAAAAAAATAAAAAAAAAAAATAAATGAATACATGTACAGTACTGTACAGTCACCAAGCACTTAGCCTATCCTAACACAGTTTTTAAAGATGAAGTAGTGAGTTGAGTTGTCTCCCTTTCACATAAAGGGAGCTAGCTCCCTTTATGTGAATGGAGCCTGCTGGGGAGGAGGGAGACAATTCAACTGACTCCTTAACTGTGTTAGGATAGGCTAAGTGCTTGGTGACTGTACAGTACTGTACATTTATCTATTTATAAATAAAAAATAAATATATACTGTACAGTACAGTATATTTTTAATAAATAGATAAATGTACAGTACTGTACAGTCACCAAGCACTTAGCCTATCCTAACACAGTTTTTAAAGATGAAGGAGTGAGTGGAATTGTCTCCCTCCTCCATGCAGGCTCCATTCCCATAAAGGGAGCTAGCTCCCTTTATGTGAAAGGGAGACAATTAAACTCACTCCTTCATCTTTAAAAACTGTTAGGATAGGCTAAGTGCTTGGTGACTGTACAGTACTGTACATGTATTCATTTCTAAAAAAAAAAAAAGAATTATTTTTTTTGGTTTGTGATCCTACTTACGAATTTTTGACATACGAGCGCCCCCTAGGGACGGAACTCGCTCTTAAGTTGGGGACTACCTGTATATATATACTTGACAGTATCTTAAATAAAATTTTAACTTAAAACAGAAGCCTTTTATATATGCGAGATATTTTGATGGTATGGCCTATATCCGTTATTTAACTTTATCACTAATATTGGCTGATACCGATACAATGCCGATAATATTGTGCATCCCTAGTGTAAAACAATTGTTTTTGTCCTAATCAGTGAAACACAATTGACCAATGTGATCAGAATATCTGTAATGTCGTAACACGCATAACAGAATTCAGCATCATCCTTATGGTGTCAAAAGATCAAGGTTAGGAGAGTAACAACAACTAACAACAGTCCTAAAAGGAGGAGGAGGAGGAGGATGCATTCTTCTTCATACCATTTTTTTTTTTTTACTAAAGTGTGTGAACTTCAGAAGGAACAAACACACCTACACCCCCCTGAACATAAGAGGATCTGTGGTGGAAGTGGTCTCCAGCCACAAGTACTTGGGTGTACACATGAAAGACAACCTCAGCTGGACCAACAACACCACCAGCCTGATCAAGAAAGGTCATCAGAGACTCTACTTCCTCAGGCGGCTGAGACGAGCTGGTCTGAGTAGCCCAGTTCTCACCTCCTTCTACAGGTGTGCAGTGGAGAGCATCCTGTGCTCCAGCATCAACGTGTGGCATGGAGGCTGCACAGCTGCAGAAAGAAAAGCTCTGCAGAGAGTGGTGAAGGCTGCACAGAAGTCTGTTGGAGTCAGTCTCCCCACCATCACAGACATCTACACCTCCAGATGCAGGAAGAGAGCCACCTGCATCATGAAGTACCCCACTCACCCAGCACACACACTTTTTGCCCCGCTCCCCTCAGGAAGGAGGTTAAAGGCTGAGTTAGACTCGCGCTTTGGTCCGCAGGCTGGAGCGCGCAGGCTGGAGCGCGCGCGCTGCGCGTGCACTGTGCCGTGCGGCGAAATGCGTTTACAGTGTCGCCTCTGTGTTTATAGTTGTCGCACGGCGGGGCATGGCAAAGTGCTGTTCTTTTACCGACCAGCAGGTGGCAGTACCCTCTAAAACCTGTGCATATGTTGCAAGAAAGGTGTAGAAGAAGAAATCTACCGTAGAAGAAGAACTGTTTGAAATCACACAACAAAAACAAATAGCTTTCCGCTCGCGTGCTGAACTGTTGTCTTTATTTGCGGTTTTAATGCATGGAGTCAGCGGAGGAGAAAGCGATCACGTGACTTTTGGCGAAAAAACAAAAGAAAAGTCCGACTCCAGATCAGGAATGAAGGAGAATTTAATACATTTTGTGTCACAAAACATTCCTCCATGCGTCGCGACGCCGTCTCCACGACCACAGCGGCGCAAACAGCTGCAGGCTCCGGCGTGAAGAGGGTGAAGGCTGTCGGTGGGGACCTGTCAATCAAATCGTAGCGCCCACGGCGCGCGCATAGGCTTGCGGAGTTTCAAAAATTCAGAGGTGCACGACACGCGCTAATCCCACGCGCGGGGCCAACGCGCAGGGGCGGGGACTGTGAAATTGCGTCACTTTTGGAGCGTGCACCCTCGCGCGCTGCGCGACGCGTCGAGTATGAATCTAGCTTGAGGAGCATTAAGTGTAGAACCACGAAACTGAGGAACAGCTTCTACCCTGAGGCTTTTAGACTCATGAATCTATAACCAGAATAATCACTGTGAAAAATCCCATCATAAAGTTTTTGGGTGTTATCATTGATGACAAACTGACATGGAAACAACACATAAATTCTGTAAGAATAAAAATAGCTAAATCGATAGCAGTACTGTACAAAGTCAGAGACCTATTGAATGATAAAGCTCTGTATTTGTTGTATAACACAATCATTGTTCCACACTTAATCTATTGTATTGATGTTTGGGGGAATGCGTGTAAAACAATCACAAAGCCTATTTTTGTATTACAGAAAAGAGCTGTAAGAATTATCACTAGAAAACATTACCGTCATCCATCAAGTACATTATTTTATCAACTAAAGTTATTGAAGTTCCATGATTTGGTAGACTATAATATTTTATCAGTTATGTATAGGGCTCAAAATAATGCATTACCTTTAAATATCCAAATGCACTTTGTTAAAAGACAAAGTTGTTATAATCTTAAGGGGACAGAGTTGTTTGTAAAACCACAATTCAGAACTAGTTTGAAGGGACGTTCTACCTCAATCCAGGGAATTAGATTATGGAATGGCTTGGAGAATGTAGTTAAAAATGCCAAGTCAATGTTTACATTTAAAAAAATGATCAAAACAAATGTGTTAAAAAATATATGAAATAGCGTAATGTGTATTGTATTAGTTAGAAAATTAGAAAGAGTTAGTCATTTTGTACTGTTGGTTGAAGATTATTATTGTTTAATCTGATTGTTGGAAAAAGTTGGTTGAAGATTATTATTGTTTACATGGTTGATTATTGTTGTTTAATCTGATTGTTGGAAGTAAGGGGCAGATATAATAAGATTTATTCTTCTTTCTGCTACCTTTAATTTTTTTATATTTTGTACACTATCATTTATGAGATTGTCTTGTATTGTTTCTTTTGTAAAAAAAATGAACAAATTTAATAAACATAAACATCATGTTGCTGCTGATCTGTTTCATGTTGCTGCTGATCTGTTCATGTTCATGTGTTCATTTGTGTCATCTGCTCATACAGACTCATGTTCGTACTGCTGTTCGACGTAATGTTTTTATGCTACAGTATTAGTGCTTAATGTATTTTTAATGTTTTTCTTAGTTCATATCTTAGTTCTTATTACAGTTTTTTTTTCTTTATTTTACATTTTATCGTTGGATGTAACTGGGACCCTGTGTACATAATCTCGTTCCACCACGTGTACCACTTGGGGTGCGAATGACAATAAAGAGACTCTGACTCTAAAGGTTTATACTAATGTTATTATTTGTGGAAAATCTTTCTCAGGTGGAGCAGTGGTTAGTGGTGTTGCTCCACAGTTAGAAGGTTAGGCAAGTTCGCCTCCTGGTCTATCTCTGTAGAGTTTACATGTTCTTCCCGTGAGCACGTGGACTTTCTCTGGGTCCTCCAGTTTCCTCCTGCAGACCAAAACCTTTCATGTTAGGTTCAGTGGTAAGTCAATGGCCCTCATGCACGAAAATGTTCTTTGAGCTGCTTTTAGTATGAAGGGTGCTTTATAAATAAAATTGATTGATTGATTGATTGATTATTCTTATCCTACATTTCTCCTACTTTTGTTCGTACGAAGCGTTCGTACGAACATGCCACGTCAGAACCAACAAAGTCTTCTATCCACAGGAAAAGCGTGTAAACGGGCTGCTTAAAGGTGATGAATTCCACCTGTTCTACTCACCTGCGCGTGCTCGCGTGAAGGTAATTTACATAATTTCCACCCCTCAAAACACCATATAAGGCCACGCTTCCTGCCTTCTGACAGCAGGAAGTGTCCATTCATTCAAACTCAAGAAGTAAAAGGAGAACTTCACGCGTTCGGAGATCTGCTCTCAGTGGCGCTGTGGCTACCCCCCCACCCCCCCCCGCAAGTGTCGGATGGTCAAATATCTTTAATTTTAGTGTACTGTGTTACATTATAGTTTCACTTATTCAGAAGAGCGCACCGCTACCCCCCACCCCCCGCAAGTGTCGGATGTGTTTTTGAACAGAAGCATTTTAAAATGTCTCGAAACTACAGTTAACTTCATATTAATATTGTAGTGCATATGTTGTGTGTCCCGTGGGTCGTACAGTATCAGAAATCAAGAATAAATGGTTTGATCTGAAAATGGCTTCAAACAAACATCTCACCGCAGCACGGACAGGAGGTGGTCAGGAGATGGTGGACAATAAATGCCACGCTGCAAGATGCCAACATGTTTTGCAGCACAAATGATGCGCGCACCTCCTGGTCAGCGCGCACCTCCTGGTCAGCGCGCACCTCCTGGTCAGCGCGCCTCCTGGTCAGGGCGCCTCCTGGTCAGGGCGCCTCCTGGTCAGCGCGCGCCTCCTGGTCAGCGCGCACCTCCTGGTCAGCGCGCACCTCCTGGTCAGCGCGCGCCTCCTGGTCAGCGCGCGCCTCCTGGTCAGGGCGCCTCCTGGTCAGCGCGCGCCTCCTGGTCAGCGTGCGCCTCCTGGTCAGGGCGCCTCCTGGTCAGCGCGCACTGGTCGACAGGGCGCCTCCTGGTCAGGGCGCAACCACATTCTGCAGGTTATATTTCGGATCAGATATAATAATCTATTGCTCCGATGGTGTTTGCACAGCAGTCCAGCAATAGCATGAAGATCAGTCTTAATTCGTACTTGTTCTGCGGCGGTGTATGGGAATTTTATGTACCTGGGTGTTAATATGAGGAGCGGCTTTGATGACCAAGGGGAGCGCACGACTCACTGAAGCCTGCGCGACACACCAGACAAATTAAACTTAAAATTATAATTCTAATTCAAACAGAATAACCTATTGTCAAGAATAATTATGGTGCGTGAATATTTTAAACCCAAAATATTTTCTAAATAACGAAATATGAAGTTATTAGTGGAGAAATCCCGTCTGGATGACAGCAGACTGACGCTCCTAAATTATACGACAGGTCCGGACCACTCGTAGATTTTGTTCGTATCTGAAGAAAATCGTAGGATACGAAAACATTGTTGGATGCCACAAATGATCCTAAATCACTCGTACGCACAGTATAAGCACAAATCTGTGCGTACGAATGGTTCGTGCATGAGGCCCAATGTTCTCTGGGTGTGAATGGTTATCTTACTTGTCTCTGTGTTTCCCTGTGGTGGACTTGTAGCATGTCCAGGGTGTCCCCCGCCTCTGGAAACGGACCCCACATTACCACAACCCAGAAAAAATAAAGTGGGTCTAAATAGATGGATGCATCTCATTCTGCCCATGAAGTTACAAAATGTTTTAGTAGTCTCTTGTGACACTTCAGCTGCTTCTGTGTGGACATGCTAAGCTAGCATTAGCTCACTTCTCGGTTTTGATGACGACACATCACCCTTTTTCATTGTTTTTTGTGTTTTTATATTTTTATTCTTTTCTGGTAATTGCAACTTTTTTCTTTTTTTTTATTACTTCCTTGATCTTATTGTTAAGCACTATGGTAACGGCTGCTGTTTTAAATGTGCTTTATAAATAAATTTGACTTGACTTGTTGCTGCAGCCAATCACACCAGCAGATGGTACTAAAATCTTGTTTAAGGATATTGTTTTGCTATAAACATTGTGCTAATCATATTTGCACCAAACTTTGCTTCGGGTATCTGTTGTGTGCCCTGCTCCCCTCATCCCTTCCACATGATATACTTTGTATAATTTAATGTTCAAGGTAGTGCTGGACAATAATTCGATATCGATATATCTCGCGATATACTTTTATTCAATAACGATGATATGAATTTTAAGCATATTTTCAATATTTTGATAGGATTCTACAGCGTTTCACTGACGCTTTTCTTTTCTGTTCGGGTTGAAGCGGCTGCTTCAGTTTCAACCCTTACAGAAAAAGCTGCGACACAAATACGCAAGTGCGTGGTGACGTATTATGCAGCGCTCGAGTCCAGCAGGCGTTTGCGGTAAAAAAAAACAGGTGTTAGTGGTAGCAGGCTAAGCTAAGCTAATCTCCAACGCGCGTTAAGTTTTCGCTTCAAAACAAGTGCCCATGACCGTCAGAATGTGATTGAACAAAGTTTCACAAGCGAAGAGAAAGCAGACAACATCACTGATAAGAGAGGAAAGACTAAGTCGTTGGTGTGGAAGTGGTTCGGCTTTCTAAGATCAGTTAAACTGCAGGTTTCTTCTACATTGAGGTCCCACTCGGTCTCTTTATGCTGCAAAACTTGATGGAGAGTCGTTCTAACTAGCGGTGGGAGCATCTAACTTGTTTCATCTGAAGAGTTTCCACTCTATGGAATATGATGAGAGTCAGAAGATGAAGCACAATAAAGTTTGAGCCAACGTGTCCCTGAAACTACGACGTACTGAAACAACAGCCCCAGCGCTGCATGTTTTGTTTTTTAATTTATTTATTCAAAATAAAACAAATTTTATCTGAAAGTTAAAAAAAAACACTGAATGAAAAGGTGCAGAAGGAAGAAAGTAGTCTTATAATATCTGCCCCTTATTTAAAAAAAAATGTACAAAATAACACCAAACAACAACCTTCACTTGAACAATCTCCAAACTGAAAACAAAACAACTTCAGGTATCCTTCACCTGCACTATACCTTCCCATCAACTTTAATAATCTTTTAAAACATATAAATTGTTTTAGAAATGTTTATGGTGATATCAAGTCAACTCCACAATCATGTTTCCTGAATTACAACACAGCTCCTTCAGACTAGTTCTAAATGAAGGTTTTACAAACATTTACATTCCCTTCAGGTTATAATGACTCTTTTTTTAAAACAAAATTTAATTGAATATTTGAGTTTTATACATGACTTGTAAAATACTATGTTCAACCAAATCATAAAATTTTTATAATTTCAATTGATGAATGGGGCGGCCGTGGCGTAGTGGTAATGGCAGTCGTCCCCCGATCGGAAGGTTGGCGGTTCAAATCCCGGTTCCCCACACCATGTGTCGTTGTGTCCTTGGGCAAGACTTAGTGTTTGGTGTTTAGATGGTTACTGTTGCACCGAGGGACTGAGAGAAACACAATTTCAATCCTGTGTATGTCCTGTACATATTGCAGTTCTGACAATAAAGTTGACTTTGACTTTGACTTTGACACTTAACCCCGAGTTGCTCCCGGTAGGACTGGAAAGCACCTTGCATGGTAGTCTGCCGCTACCGGTGTATGAATGTGTGAAGCATTCAATGTGTGTAGCACTTTGAGATTTTCACTAATGAAAAGTGCGTTATAAATTGAATTCATTATTATAATTATTATTAAATAATATATTTGTTGGATGACCATAGCACTTCCTACTAATAATTCTTATGGCTCTTTTTTGTAAAATAAAAATAGGATTTGTAATTGTTTTGCATGCATTTCCCCAAACTTCAATACAATAGATGAAATATGGAACAATCATTACATTATACAATATATTCAAAACTTTGTCATTCGTCGACTCCCGACGAATGACAGGATGGCCCCCACAAACCATCTTGGCTCCAGCAAACTGGTTGGTCCACCAAGCAGTGTTTACTGCTTGGTGGGGAAACAGTTTGCTGGAACTCCTCTGACTAATGATGCCCTCCAGATGGAGGGTGAAACGTTTCTATAAAAAAGAAAGTGTCCAGATGACTCGACTGAGAATTATTGGGTTAAGAATTATATGTTTATTTGACGGTGATTTCCATTTTTTTGGAGGCTAAATACAAATAAAAGGGAAACATTAATTAATTTGTTTAGTTTATAAATTTTTTAGGCTTTTATATTGTTTATATCGATATCGAATTATATCTCTATCGACCGAAATTAACAAATATATCGTGATAAAAATTTTGGCCATATTGTCCAGCCCTATTCAAGGTTTGATATTTGCAGTCCAATATGGCCCAATATTCAAATTAATATCGAGTGAGGACTTCTGTGGTTTTTCATCTTCACTTCATCCTCATAGATTGATCATCTCCTCATTTCTTATCCCCTCTAGTCTCATCTAGACGCTGCTGTCAGCGTGTGCAGGGTAACCAGACACTATTGGCAGTAATCTAAGTCATGACGCTGCAAAGTCCTTCGTGGACATTGACTGGTTTCTATGGTTACCGTCAACAGTCTGGACTTTCAAGTGTTCGTTACGTTATACCTCGGAGCGCACTGGTCAGAGTGGTGGTCGTCTCTGGTCCTGTCTGTAACAGCTGCTTGCAGAGGGAAACTTCATCCTGTGGTCAGACAGGTGGCTGATGCACTTTTAAGATCCAGTTTAGATGATACAAAACATTTTGTGGGAACTTTAAAAATCGCTCTATATTTTGTGAACAGTTTTTCCTCCACTACTAAGAAACTTTATCAGAATATACTGTTAAAAAGGCTGCAAAGTAAGTTGTTGCACCTCAGAAGAGCCTCCTTATGAAGAGGTTTTCAGCGTTGATTATAATTCCAAAGAATGGTTGTGAATATGAGTAAGTGTGCAGCCTGTGACACGATGACATAATGGCTTTTTGTGTGCTTATGAATAGAGGTTCAGAGTGACGTTGATACTACCCACTCTGTTCGTGACGGCCGTGCACACAATGTGAAGATATGAAAGGGTTTTATCACAGGAAGCAGAGGCTGAAACTACTGAATTTTAAAAGCGTATTGGCACCAACACTGGGGCATCGTTTATGTTTAGCATTTAAAACAAACTATAAAATGACTTAAAATGTTTAATACTTTTAAATATTAGGTTAGTTTTCTTGTAAAAGTGAGTGAGGCCCAGAGTAAATAAGTGTTGAAGAAAATGGCAAAACTTTTTTTTTTTTGTCAAAGTTTGGGTCATCGTCTGTGAAACATTGCGATCAGTGATATTTTCCCTGTTTTTTATTGAGGAAAAATAAAATGATATACTGTACATTGTTGTTATCGTAACTGTAGCTTTCCCTTTGTATGACCTCATCAAAATTTGTTCCATATTATAATTCTTTTTTATCATTTCAGTCTAACATGGTGTAAATGGTAAATGGAGCTTACTTATACAGGTGACCCCCGAGGTACGAACGATTTAGGGACCTAAGAACGGTTCGCAGCTCGATTCTGCCGTAGGTAGGGGGTGAAAATTATTTTAAAAAAAATTAAAAAAATTCATTCATTCATTCATTCAACCTTTATTTATCATGCTAACGGAGCGCGCGCACACATTTAAGCATGTACAGTAGTGTACTGTAATGTTAAACATTGCTATTCACATTTACAGAATAAATAAAAATATATTTTCTTACTTTGAGATGGTCAAAGCCGACATCTTAGGTTGCCATGCGTTGATTGTTGTCGGGCCGAGCAGCGCGGCGGCCGGCCAGTGAACCACCGCAGCCGCTCCAGACCTGTGTTAGCTAGCTGGCTAGCTTCTGCTAGCCAAGCCATGAGCTGGTGTTGGAGCGGCGGCGCGATCAATCTGCAGCTCCTGCTCCAGCCTGAGACGTCCACAGAACTCACAGAGCGATTCCAGCTAGTAATTAATCCATATGATGCGATCCTGGTCACAAGTGTTCAAAAGGCCGGCTCCCGTGTTAGCTCCCGTGTTAGCTTCTGGAGCTAGCCAGGCCGGAGGTGTAGCCAGGCCGGCCGGAGGTCTTCGCGCGGCGGCCTGGCACGATCAGCGATAAATCCGCTGCTGCCTGAGACATCCACAAAGTTCACAGAGACGTTACCAGCTCGTAATTAATCCATATGAAGCCATCCTGGTCACCAGTCTTCGGCCCGGCGCCGGGCAGCTACTGTATCCTAAAATGGCGTCCGGTGTTCTACATTAATTTGTGACCGTGTAAACTGAAGACCTACTTCCTGTTGCCCAAGATTGCTCAAAAAATGATCAGAAATGATCATTTTTATCATAATTATTATTTATAAAGCCTTTAAAACAACCACAGCTGCAACAAAGTGATGTACACATGAAATTAAGAACATTTAAACACAAAAAAAAAATTATTATTTTTTTTTTAATACAGTAATTTCATATTT
Organism: Garcialebias charrua; assembly: GCA_038048925.1. Taxonomy (NCBI): domain Eukaryota; kingdom Metazoa; phylum Chordata; class Actinopteri; order Cyprinodontiformes; family Rivulidae; genus Garcialebias; species Garcialebias charrua. The sequence continues at coordinate 6,710 of JBBPBX010039916.1, read as the reverse complement.
TTATTAAATATGATACGTTCGTAGGTCCCATTGTTCGTAGGTCGATGGAGTCGTAAGTGGAGGGTCACCTGTATAGCGCCTTTCAGCCCCCTGTGAGGGGCCCCAAAGCGCTTTACAGTACCAGCCATCCACCCATTCATACACACATTCAAACACCGGTAGCGGTAGCCTGCCATGCAAGGCACCACCAGTCCTACCGTGAGCAACTTGGGGTTAAGTGTCTTGCCCAGGGACACAACGACACATGGTGTGGGGAAGCGGGATTCGAACCGCCAACCTTCCGATCGGAGGTCGGCTGCCACTACCACTGTGCCACGGCCACGGCCACTCTGTAGAAAAAGTAATGGATTAATCTGTGTTACAAAGTTCCTGTGCAAATCTTTTGTTGTCCCCTGTGACAAAGCGAAGAGGGAAAATTGGAAAAACCCTTCGTTCATGTTGTGAGCATAATTTGACAAATAAATGAAGTACTTACTTCCATTTTTGTGTGACGCTGTATCTAGGCATAAGAAATGACTATCGAAAATTAAGTTGCCATTAAAATCCAAGATGGCCACCACCATCTTCATCTTCTTTCGGCTTTTCCCTTTTCAGTGGTTGCCACAGCGAGTCATCCTCCTCCATCTCACTCTGTCCTCTGCATCCTCTCTCCTCACTCCAACTACCTCCATGTTCTCTCTAACTGCATCCATATTCCTTCTCAATATTTTTCTTGCCAATTGCATTCCTAACATCCTTCTACCACTGTCCCTCCTATGGAAATGTCCAAACCATCTCAGTCTGGCCTCCCTAACTTTATCTCCCAGTTGTTCAACATGTGCTGTACCTCTGATTATCTCATTCCTGATCTTATCCATCCTTGTCCCTCCAAAGGAGAACCTCAACATCTTCATTTCTGCCATTTCCAGTTCTTTCTCTTGTCTTTTTGTCCATGTCTGTCTCCAGACCATACAACATAGCTGGTCTCACCACTGTCTTGTAAACTTTTTATTTGACCTTTGCTGACACCTTTTGTCACAAATCATTCCTGAAACTTTTCTGCATCCACTCCATTCTGTCTGGAATCTCATTTTCACCTCTTTACCACACTCTCCATTTTGCTGGACAGTGGACTCCAGGGGCCAAGATGGGGTAGAAGCATGGCAGCCAACTCGGGACCCAAAAGTCCCAGGTTCGATCCTCAGACATTCCCACGTCTCTGAGCAAGACACCCAATCCCAAATTGCTCCCCGGGCGCTTACATAGCTGCCCACTGTTCCACGTGGGTGTATCCCAGATGTGATGGGTTAAATGCAGAGAACTAATTTCATCTTTGTATGGGAACAATGATGACAACGCATTGCACTGCCTACTAGAAGCCTGCACCTTTGTGACCTCTGCTCTTTGTAGCCTCACTGTTCCACCTGCCTCCCTCTCATTCACACACATGTTCTCCGTCTTACTATGGCTGACTTTCATTCCTCTTCTTTCAAGAAGGCCATCACCATATTTTTGAAATCTTGACAACCCCATTTATTTCAAGAAACTGCTCTTTATTAGTTTTTAAGTTGCTTAACAACAGACAGTTTGGTGCAGGGTGAACAATCATCTCCTCAACACCTCAAAGACTAAGGAGCTGATCACTGACTTCAGGAAAAAGAAAATGGCGGTTCCACCTCTGATTATAAGCAGAGACAGTGTGGCGTGTAACTGACTACCGTTTCCTGGGAGTTCATATAGAGGGGAATCCGACCTGGAGCATGAACACCTCTTGAGTTGCTGAAAAAGGCCCAGCAGAGACTATACTTCTTGAGAGTGCTCAGGAGGAACAACATCACACAGAGTCTGCTAGTGTCTTTCTACCGATGGTCCACAGAGAGCATCTTAACAAATTGCATCACTGTGTGGTATCTTAGCTGCATAGTGGCTCAGAGGAAAGCGCTACAGAGAGTATATCAACACAGCCCAGAAAACTGCGGGCTGCCCTCTTCTCTCACTGAAAGTTCTACACAGTTCCTGCTACATGGAAAACACCACCAACATCTTAAAGGGAACCACATACTGTATTCAAAATTCACTTTTTAATGTTTTTTTTACTCAACTTTGGGTATTTACTTCATAAAAAAACAGTCCTAAGGCCAAAAAAATGCACCCAGTGGTTTATTTACTCTAAGTAGATTTATTTAGTTGGAAAAATTAAGTAGAATTATTCATTTTGTGATGTTGTTTGTGTATTACAGTTAGAAAAATCAAGTAGAATTATGGGTGATGTAGTTTGTGTATTACAGTTGGAAAAATTAAGTAGAATTTTTCATTTTGTGATCTAGTTTGTGTATTACAGTTAGGAAAATTAAGTAGAATTATTCATTTTGTGATGTAGTTTGTGTATTACAGTTAGAAAAATAAGTAGAATTATTCATTCTGTGATGTTGCTTGAAGGTTATCATTGGTTGAACAAACTGTGAAATAAGGGGCAGATATAATAAGATTTCATCTTCTTTCTGCTCCCTTCATTTTATCCTACTTGTATTCTTGTATCTGATGAAACTGTCTTGTATTGTTCTTTTAAAATGAATGAATAAAAATCAAATCAAAATCAAAAATCAAATCAAATCAAATTTATCTTTGATAAATACACTTCGTTTCCCACTTCCTGCGGTTTGTGACGTCACAAACCGCAGCCAACCACCTCAAACCTGAGTCCAGCCCCTCACCTAGCAACCCCTGGTTAGGCTCAACCCACTTCTGTATTAAACACATGACTGTTGTTTTTCATGATTTCATCTCATCTTTTGTTTATATGTTCTTAATTTCATGTGTACAGCACTTTGTTGCAGCTGTGTTTTTTTTAAATGGCTTTATAAATAAAGTATAATTGTTATTTTTATGTTTTAGTTCAATTTTTAGTGTATTTGCGATCGCTCCCAACGCGCAGCCGGCAAAAATTAAACGAGCGGACCCCCGGCGTAGGGACCGGCGGCAACGGGACCCTCTTCTGGCGCGATGGAGCGGAGCTTCAACTGTACAGCCTCGCTGCAGCCTCGCAGCAGCCTCGCAGCAGCGAGGACCTTCTCCTTACGGATTAATTTACGGGAGACACTTGGTGAACTTTGTGTTGTCTTGACTGGAACAGCGATAACTCCCAAAATCGCCGCGTGCAACGAGCGGAGCTGGCGAACACCGGAAGAGGAACAAGCTAACATTAGCATCGGATTCGGGTGGTCTCATGCTAAAAGGAGCAGCAAATTGCGGCGCGCTCAGACGGGTTTCGGTAAGTTATCTTAAGCTAGCACTAACAGTAAGTCAAATGAGTAATAAAAAAAGAGCTAATTTTAAAACAACAACACATTACAGATACTGGCTGTTACAGAGGGCGTAAACAGATCTTTGAAGGGCGTGGACTTCAGAACTTGTATCAGAAACCGGTCGTTCAAAACGAAAGTTAAAAATGGCAGAATTAAAAAGGGTATAATTGATTATCTAAGAATTATTTTGTGTATTAAAATGAATTAATATTGTCAAGATAGCACACAGACATAACATAAAAATTTTAAAGACCTATATGTGGTCTCCTTTAAAGGACACGTCTCACCCTGAACATGATCTGCTTGATCTGTTACCATCAAGGAAAAGGTTCAGATCAATCAAGACAAGAACAAACTGATTATATATATATATATATATATATATA
>JBBPBX010039915.1:3272-29645 GCA_038048925.1 Garcialebias charrua | reverse complement strand
CAAAAACATGCATGTTAGACTGATTGTAACTCTAAATTGGCTCTAGGTGTGAGTGAGAGAGTGAATGGTTGTTTGTCTCTATGTGTCCCTGTGATGGACTTGCAACCCGTCCAGGGTGTACCCCGCCCCACACAGTGATTGTTGGACATGGACACCGGCGACCCCCGTGACCCAAAATGGAAGAAGCGGGTAAAAAGATAATGGATGGATGGAGTCTAGCAGCCTCAGGGTAGAAGCTGTTCCTCAGTCTAGTGGTTCTACGCTCAATGCTCCTCAACTTCCTGCCTGAGGGGGCGTTGATGCTGGAGCCAGGATGCTCTCCACTGCACACCTGTAGAAGGAGGTGAGGACTGAGCTTCCCAGACCAGCTCGTCTGAGGAAGTAGAGTCTCTGATGACCTTTCTTGATCAGGCTGGTGGTGTTGTTGCTCCAGCTGAGGTTATCATTCGTGTGTACACCCAAGTACTTGTAGCTGGAGACCACCTCCACCGCAGATCCACCTATGTTTGGGCAGTGTGTGCTTTGTTCTGTCTGAAGTCCATGTTATTCCTGCACCAGCTCTCCAGATGTTCCACCTCCTGCATGTAGCTGGACTCATTGTTTGTGCACACCACTGTATCATCTGCAAACTTTACAATATGACAGCCTGGATGAGTGCTGGAGAATTTGAACTGGATCCTGCAGGAACACGATCTGGGAACTCATATTTTGATAAGCTGTGTTCCGGTAATTGTTTGCGTAACCCTCAGGCTTACTAATAATGAAGTTATGAACAAATATGACTTTCTTGTCATTTGGGGAGCTAAGCTTGAACCGTGTCACTCCCCTCTGCTGCTGAGACAGTAAATAAATAACTCCGACACCTCTGCTGCTGTTTTATGACGCTCTGGACGCTCGTCACCACAGCACACATGAGACAAAGAGTACCGTATTTTCCGGAGTATAGGTTGCGGCTTTTTATCATTTTTGCATGCTCTGCGACCTATATTCAGGTGCGACCTATTTATGGCTTTTTATAAAATAAGCTGATTTGTAATCATTTATTAACAAAAATTAAACTGAGACACACTCTTACAATAATGTCAGCTAACAAATATATTTTAGGTGTTTATCCTGCTAAAATTATTCATTTATTAAAGAAAAGTTCAGCTCAGACACATATTTGCTATAATTTTTATCAAACAAATAATTGTTTTTAAGTGTTAATCTTCTTAAAAGCCTTGCTGTGCGCTCCTGTGGAAGAGACATTTGCAGCAGAGCTAAACACGGTCCACATTTTGACGTAGGTGCAACCTATATATGGATTTTTCCAATTCTTTGGCAATAATTGGGCAATGTGACCTATATTCAGGTGCGACCTATATTCCAGAAATATGGTACAACTCAAAGTGAGAGTGATACCTGCCCCCTCTCTCTTTCGCTTTGACAAAATGTTTTAGTTTTATCAATGAGTTTGTCAAAACCCTATTATTATTATTTGTAAATACAGAAAGTTTAACAAATGTTAGGACTCTATTCTTTGCTAACAAAATATATTTTATGTCATTAAACAACTTGTCAGGTTCTTCTCTTGTGAGCATGTGGGCCCCCCAGGACCCAGCCGATCCGCCTGCTACGTGCGTTCTGGCATCAACCAGTTTACAAACTTTACCCTGCTAAAGATCATTTGTTAGGCTGTGTTCCTCCTTTATCATGTGAACAGCTAGTTCTGGATGTCAACAACAAACTGATCCACTGTTTGTAAGACTGAGTTTGTTGCAGCTCCTCAGAGTGAAGAAGTCTTAAAAGACGAAACGTTTCAACAAGAAGAGTCTACCTGACTTTTCTCTGGTAGGCTCTTATATCTTGTTTTAAAGAGTGAATGGTTGTTTCTGAGCAGAATGAGCAGTTTTCAGCAGAAGAACCACTCTTATATCTTGTTTCTCGTTGCTTCTGACCAGGGCTGGCCCAAGGCATAAGCAAACTAAGCGGCTGCTTAGGGCCCCGGGGCCACTAGGGGGCCTCCAAAGTGCAACATATTATTATTATTATTTTGTAATGATTTCCATGTGATTCTGTTTAATCTTTTAAGTTCAGCTTTTGCAAATTGTTACATACATTTACATAGTTTTAAGAACTAATTATTCAACTTTAAATTTCTTTGTTTAAATCATTTTATGTGGTTTCATTGTTCATTTACATTAATTAAGTATTTCCTTGATATTTTTATTTTCTTTTGTCTGTTTTTGTGCAATTTAATTATTTTTTCATGCATCCAAGTAATTTTACCTGTTTGTTGTTGATCTTGCGCTTCAAATTATTTTGAACATTACTGTTGCAGTTCTTTGGAACCAAAGTTAATAAACCAGATGACATTTTTGCAGTAAAATACATTGTATACTGGTGTTAGTGGCAAGGGAACTGGACTTGAGATCCGAAGGACCCTGGTTCGAACTCCAGTCACGGCATAGTTTTGTGGTGTGTTTGAGCTGCCCGCTGCCACCTGGTGGTGATTGGGTTAAATGCAGAGTCAAATTTCGTCTTGTGTCGAAACATGCATAGATGACAAAAATATGACATTATTATTATTATTTTTCCCCTTTTAGTTACTTTTAGTACCAAAATACACATAGGATAATGTAACCAGGGCTGTCAGAGTTGCAATGGGTTTATGTTAGCTCAGTGAATGATCTGATCATCTGCCTGTTGATTGCAGTAATCCACATTATTAGCAAAAATAGAGGGCCCCACACCGAATTTCGCTTAGGGCCCCATGGAGGCTTGGGCCGGCCCTGCTTCTGACCTTGACTTTGGCTCCATGCATTAATTGAGGTCAGGCAGCAGTTCCTTGCCTCTGCCGTGGAGGAAGGAACTGCAGTTTTACAGAACATTTTAGGTCGAATATAGACGAGGCCTTTCACAATGCGAGCTCGACAATCTCCCATTGTGGCCATCGAGGAAATGAAGGGCGACCCGGGGCAGCGTTCACCGCCCGGCCCCTGCAGAACTCTAAAGTCCTGCTCTGAATCGTGGCGTGTGAGAAGACTTCCTGTGGCTCTCTGACTGTCTGGAAGTAACCGTATCCTCAAAGAGGTCCTGACACGCAACACCGGCGTGAAAAAAACACCAAGCACCTGTTGCTTCTGGAGCAAAAACACTTTATCTGTGAAGGTTTGAACCAATCAGGAGTCAGGAGACAATTCTTTTAGAGTTAACATTTGTTTTACTGAAGGAGCCTGTTCCTCACTTTTTCTTTAAGCAGACTCTGTTTACCTGAAAACCTCAAATAATGTGACTTTAATTAGTAGTTCACCCAGACTAAAAGTTAATATTTGCTAAAAGGAAGTGACAAATTTTAAATTTACAATTCATATAAGTAATGCAGATTAAAAAAGATAAAAGAAAACAACCAAACAGTTGTTGGTGTCGTTGAAGAGCCAGTGTGTTGCTCCAGGTTGAGGAAGGAAACGCCGCATCACATTAAACACAGAATAAATGAAGGATTAATGTCCTGCTATTAACTTTTCATAGCAACAATTTAAAAATATAGTTTTTACACCAAATTGTTTTGATCTGTCCAAGAAAAGAATAGTTGCAGAGACAAAGTGCTGTGGTATGTAATAAAAATCATTGTGGTTAAAACTGAAAACGGTTTTATTCTGCAAAAAGTAAAAAAGTAGAAATTGTAACAAATTAAGTGAAATATCCGTCGGACACCACGAGGTGGCCACAGTACCTCATGACATGCTGAATGCTGACAGTACATTCTTTGCTAAACATTCTTCTAAAATAGTTTTTCTGTGATACTGTCTACAGTTTCTTCTCACATATTCACAGTTTCAACAATTATTATTAGTTTACTAAGCTTTTGTTAAGCAGGCACACACAACAGTTAATGGGAGGAAACAACGCACATGGAGAAAACTACAGAAGCTTGAGAAGGACACAAAAACTGCATTCAGAAAGACCCCAGGCCCAACGCGGGGATTGAACCCAGGACCTTCTTGTTGTGAGACAATAGTGCTAACCACTAATTCACTATGCTGCAAAATGTGATAGTGACAGGGATTAAGAGAAAGTGAGATAAATGTTAAAACATTTCTAAAGGAAATGTAAAAATGGCTTCATTGTTGTTGTAGTTTCACGTGCGCACTGTGGGTGTGGTGGGTGATGCTTTGGCAACGTTCCTGAAAAAAACTTTGTGTCTGACTCAATATATTCATGATCCTCAGTTTACATGACACCAAAAAAATAAAATAAAATAAAGTTCAGTTTTTGTGCAGACAAGTTGTGCAAACAGCAGAAAAGCTCAGATTTGATAAATATCTGCTGATGACAGGTCGGACATACTTTCACCTGCATAATATGACTAAAATTAGAAACATCCAAAAATGCTGTAGAAAAACTGGTTTGTGAATTTGTCGTGTCTAGACTGGACTATTGCAATGGTTTATTATCTGGGTGTCCAAATACTTCTTCAAAAAGTCTTCAGTTGATCCAAAATGCTGCTGCCAGAGTCTTAACTGGAGTTAGTGGGAGAGATCATATCTCTCCAGTTTTAGCTTCTCTCCAATGGCTCCCTGTCAAATCCAGAATTTAATTAAAAATGTTAATTCTAACCTACAAAGCTCTCAACAACCTAGCTCCATCTTATATTACAGATCTTATAGTTCCATATTTTCCTAACAGAGCACTTCACTCTCAGACTGCAGGTTTACTTGTGGTTCCTATCCAAAACCAGAATGGGAGGAAGATCTTCCAGTTCTCAGGCTCCTCTTTTGTGGAACCAACTTCCAGTTTCTGTCCATGAGGCTGACACATTGTCCAGTTTTATGACTTTCCTTTTTGATAAATCTTATGGTTAGGGTTGGCTTGGGTTTCCTGAGCTGTCTCTTAGTTATGCTGCAGCTTAAACTGCTGGAGGACAAGTTGACCACATTCCATCACTCTGTTGCTGTCTTTACTTGCTCTACTCTACCTGTTTGTATTTATAATTATTTATATATTAAACATCTGTTTATCTTTTGTCTTTCCTCCTATAGAAAGTACACCTGGGTCTGTCATTCTGTCTTTATTTGTCTCTCCTTCCTGTCCTCTCAAACCCAGCCAGTCGAAGCAGATGGCCGCTTGTCCTGCTGGAGGTTTTTGCCTGTTAAAGGGAGTTTTTCCTTTCCACTGTCTCCTTTGTCCTTGATCAGAACAGAAGACTGTGAAGACATTCATTAAAGCTGGGGTATGTAAGATTGTAAATGTAGTCTGTAACTTTTCAAACAATATATATTTTAACATATTTCTTCACTCTGTCACTAGATTGATGTTAGAGAGGTAATCTCTGAAAAAACAAAAAAAAAATATTGTCCCCTTGCTTCTCCAGGTGGTAAATAAGCATTTCTAAAAAGAAAAAGTGACCCGCCATTTTCCAGCCAATAAAAACAAAGTTTGTAACCAGCCAATAAAAACAGAGCTTGAATTCAAATTTCAACAGACCACAAGGGGGCAGAGCCATATATGGCTCTGAGGGGGAGGGATCAGAATGCTTTGCTTGTTGAAATTTTTTCTAAGTGCTGCTGTTCTACAGAAACTGCAGACTGAACCTTTAAAGCTTTATTTAGACAGCCCATTGAGCCTCGAGGACTCATTTACAAGAGAGACCTGAAATGAAGATTCAATGAGTCTGCTGCTTCCCTAGATAGATTCATTTTACTAATTGTACATTTATAATGTATTTGAACGTGTCTGTTCAGTGGCCTGAGATGACTTTGGTTGGAATTTGGCACTACAGAAATAAACTGAATTGAACTGAGTTACATCCACTAGAACATATTCTGGTTTTTACTCCTTTATAAGTATACTTTTTTTAATATAAGTACTGTAAACATTTTTAACATTAAAAGAGTCAAACAGTCTGACTGAAATAGTGTCCATATTTCAGACAGCTGTTGAAGGATCCAAACAGTGATCTTGGATAGTTCCTGCAGCTTTCCAACAGTCAGAATGCAAACTGAGCAGCGATGTGTGGTTATCCAGCTCAGCCATTCGTTCCGCTCAGGGAGGCGTTCCTCGGAAATCCTCCTGAGAGAGTTCTGTTTAAGGCTCGACGAGGATTTCTCACAGCTTCCTATCCGGAATTCCCTCAGACTTGTGGTGGCAGCAGGCGTGTAATGTGGGCCAGATTGGCCCCTGATCCTCTGACCTCGTTTCAGAGAGACATGAAGCAGCATAGCTCCGTAAAACAATACTCGGGGTGTAATAGCAGTAGGTTGTATTTACCACACAGTCTTCAAACATCTAATGCAGCTCTGCTGGCTTCTGATCCGTCCCAACAAGCGTTCAAACGGACAGATTCAGAAAAGAATTGCAGCCATTAACTGTCCGTCTCAAGTAAAGTAAGGGACTGCCATGTTGCGGCCATTTTGTAATTTTGATCTGACAGTAGCCTACTGTGTGTTAGAGTTTGCTCTCAGCTAACCATACCAATTTTCAGCTCAAGATGGCTAAAATTGAGTCTTATACTATATTTTAAGCTACGGCCATGCACCATCTTGGATTTTTGATTTGGATTCAGTGTTTATTGGGCATTGCTCTCATCCACCGCCGCACCGAATTTCAGCGTATTATCTCTAAAATGGCTGATTTATGCTATTTTTTCCTTTGTAGCATGTGGCCATCTTGGATTTTTGATTTGAAACCAGAGTCTTGGCTTGTTCTATAACAAAATACTAAATTTCAGCTAAATAGCTGTTTAGAGTTATGTCCATTTTAAATTGGAATTGGCAGCCATCTTGAATTTTTAGATTTGAATTCAGAATGTGTTGTGCATTGCTGTTAGGTACCACAAGTCCAAATTTCAGCTCAGTATTGTTTTTAAATAGCTGAGTACCGTAATCTGATTTTTTCTCTTTTAGCTGAGACAGCCATCTTGGATTTTTAATTTTCATCAGGAATGTAGAACAACTCTCTCTCAGCTACGACTATGCCAAATTTCAGCTCAATCTCTCAAAGAATGACTGAGTTATAGTCAGTTTTGAGATTTCATTTCTGAGGTAGCTGTGGCAGCCATCCTGAACCAAAATGGCTCCAAAAGTTAATCAGAGCCCTTGCTGTTATTTATAGAGCACTTAAAACAGCGACAAGACCAACCAAAGTGCTGTACAAACAAACAAACAAACAACAGACACATAAAGCAACATACAAAATGAAGTTAAATCAGAATATAGATGTAAAAACGTAGCAGATAATAAATATAACGACAACCTGTGTAAAGCCAGGGGTTCAAACACAGATCATCTGGTGTTGAAAGCTACGGAAGAGTAGTAAGTTTTTTAACGTGATTTGAATACCGAGAGGGAGGTGGCCTGTCTGACAAGCAGAGGTAACTCGTTCCAGAGTCTTGGTCCTGCTACAGAGAAGGTCCTGTCACCTCTGCGCTTAAGACGAGTTCCTGGAACTGTGAGAAGTACCTGGTCCGCTGACCTCAGAGAACATGGTGGGACATACGGGTGTAGCAAATCAGAGAGACAGGGTGTGGGGTGTAGACTGTTCAGTGATTTGTAGACATAGAGGAGAATTTTGAACTGGATACGAAGATGAACCAGTAGCCAGTGCAGGGAGGCCAAGACCGGTGTAATGTGCTCTCTTCTGCCTGTACTGGTTAAAAATCAGGCTGCTGCGTTCTGGACCAGTTGTAATCGTGCAATGGTGGCCTGACTGATAACAGGAGTGAATTGCAGTAATCAAGCCTAGATGTAATAAATGTGTGTATTACTGTCTCCAGGTTACTTTGTATTTTTGGACAATATGGGCTTCAGCTTAGACAGTCGCCTCAGCTGGAAAAAACAGATTTAACGATCGTGTTTACATGACTGTTGAGTTTCATGGAAGGGTCCATTATCACTCCCAGATTTGTGACTCTTTGTTTTTCTGACAGAAATGTTGATGCAGTGGTTCGTGATTGGGAGGGAACAACACTTCAGACTTTTTTTCACTATATGATGGCAGCCTTCAGGCAGTCCCCAATAAATAAAAAAAGTCCATCTCCTCTTGGATGTCATTTCAACTCATCCACTGCAGTCATATTTAAAAATATAGAATTATCTGTCTTATTATTATTATTAATTTTTTTTTTTTCTTCAGATTTTTCATTAGATTAGCTATGGAACTGAAAAGAAACCTGGGGTTATTTTTATTCTCAGCAATTAAAAGAAGAAGAATAAAAAGTCACAGCTTTACGGAGCACTTTTCTTTTTACATGTTAGTATATCATATTAGGCTATCTCTCCAAGACAAGTAAAATTCGTCAACGTTAGTGGAGCACCATTTTCTTTTCTGCTTTCTATGCCTGCTTTAAAGTACGTACAGGTTCTCTATCTAAGGAAGCATCAGATTGTGTTGCATCTTCACTTCTTCGCGGTCTCCCATCCTGAGCAAGCACAAAGAAGACAGCGGAAAGGAAAACCTCCCTTTTAACAGGAAACAACCTCCAGCAGAACCAGGCTCAGGACGAGCGGCTTTATGACTCGGGGATCCCAGAGTTGTACGAGACCTGGAACGAGACAGACTCGGGTAAATGCAAAAGTGACAGTGTTTATTATTTACAGTGGAAAAGATAAGTCGTTTCTCTGGAGCTCCTGGGGGAAGGAAGGAGATGGTCAGAGGAGGTCGGCAGGATGAACAGGTAAGGTTTGATTCTGATGATGTTTCTCTCTTACAGGTTTGAGGAGGTATTTGGGTACAACTCCAAATTCAAAAGAGAGCTCCAGAGGGTGAGAAGACCAAGTGTCAGGCAGGACCGAGGAGGCTGGCAACTGGTGGCAGGCGAGACACGAGGAGAACCAGGACTGAGGAGACTGGATCTATGAAGACAAGAAAAGCTGGCAAGTAGATTTACTGAAAATAAATGTACAGGCCGGAGTTACAAATACCATTGAAGGCCAATGCTCCAACGAAGAGTAACACTGGACTGCAGCCTTATGTAGAGGAGGTCCTCATCAGGGTGATGGCTGACAACTGTTGTCAATCAGCGGCCATCTTGGACGAGGAGCTGCAGTCAGTGGTACTCTTACAGCGGGCATCTGGGTGGGGTTTGAGAGGACATGAAGGAGAAACAGCCAAACACAGAACGAGAGGTCTGATGTACTTTCTATATGAGGAAATACAAAAAACATGTCAAGAGAGAAATAATTAGAAATGCAAACATGTAGAGTAGTGCAAGTAAAGACAGCAGTAGAGAGAAGAAATGTGGTCAGTTTGTCCTCCAGCAGTCTTAGCAATTTACAGATTGCAATTTACAATTTAGAACTAAGGAATAGCTCAGGAAACCCAAGCCAACCATAACTATAGGATTTATCAAAAGGTAAAGTCTTGAATCCAGTCTTCAAACTGGACAATGTGTCAGCCTCATGGACAGAAACTGGAAGTTGGTTCTACAAGTGAGGAGCCTGACAACTGAAAGATCTTCCTCTTATTCTGCTTTTGGAGTCTCTAGGAACCACAAGTAAACCTGCAGTCTGAGAGTGAAGTGCTCTGTTAGGAAAATATAGAACAATACTGTACTCTCTAATATAAGATGGAGCTAGGTTGCTGAAATCTTTGTATATTAGAAATGAGATTTGAATTCTATTCTGGATTTGTCAGGGAGCCAATGGAGAGAAGCTCAAACTGGAGAGATATGATCTCTTCTACTAGCTCCAGTTAAAACTCTGGCAGCAGCATTTTGGATCAACTGAATACTTTTTAAAGAAGTTTTTGGACACTCAGATAACTAATAATTGCAGTAGTAAAACCTACTTTGTAAATGTGATAAAAGCATGTACATGTACCAATTTTTCTGCTTCATTTTTGGACCAGATGTTTCTAATCTTAGTGATATTATGCAAGTGGAGAAAAGAGGTTTTGGTAACATTTTTAATGTGGGGGATAAACGACATGTCCTCCTGATCACAAATAACACCAAGATTTTTAACATTAGAGCTGGAGGCCAGATTAAGGCCATCTAAGGAGGGCGAAAGACTGTAGTTTTCCACCCCCAAGATGCTCAGGTCCAAAAACCAAAACCTCAGTCGTGTCTGAGTTTAAAAGCTGAAAATTTAGGGTCATCCAAATTTGATGTCTTTAAGACTTGATCGTAACTTTAGTAACTGACTGGATTCATTGGGTTTCATGGACAAATATAAATGTGTATCATCAGCGTAACAATGAAAATGTATCCCATGCTGTTTAACGACTTTACCTAATGGAAGCATATATAAGGTAAAGAGTATTGGGCCAAGCACTAAACCCTGAGGAATGCCATGGCTAACTTTGGTGTGAGAAGAAGATTCCTTATTTACACTGTAATCTATCAATAAATATGATTTGAACCATTGTAGAGCTGTTCCTGTAATCCCAATATTATATTCAAGTCTCTGTAGTAAAATATTGTGATCAACTGTATCAAAGGCAGCACTGAGGTCTAACAGGAACAGTACAGACACAAGTCCACTGTCTGAGGTCATGAGAATATCTTTAGTAACCTTCACCAGTGCTGTTTCTGTGCTATGATGAGCTCTAAACCCTGATTGAAACCATTCAAACAGATTATTTATTTTCAGATGTTTATGCAACTGACCTGCAACTATTTTCTCTAGATATTTTAGATGAATGTTAGATTAGATATACAGTAGGTCTACAGTCCAGAATTTCTGAATCAAGATCAGGCTTCTTAAATAAAGGTTTAATTACATCAACCTTAAAGCTCGGTGGTACGTAACCTTGCATCACAGATACATATTCATATACATCTAAAGTTTTTGTTAACGTAAGGTGGGAGTAGCACATCATGGCCAAACTTAGGCAGGTTGTAATTTATTGTTCAATTGTTTTATTATTGGAAAATTAAAAAAATTATTTGTTTCACATTCAGAAAGTTACTTTATATTAATAATAGTGTTCAGCTGTCCTTTTTAAAACAGCATTATTTTGTCTACATAAAAAGCCTTAAAATGATAATTTGTTATTATTAATATTATAATGAGTGTTTTTAAGCTTTATTTTTATTGTTCAGTGTAGATTTTACCACCAATGCTTCTTTAGCCCTTATTTGTCTTTTCTCAGTTTAAACGCGTCAGTAATTTCCTAAAATGCTTGTGGTAGTTTTTGACAGCTTGACACAAACAGAAGAAGGTGCTGTATTGTTTGGATGTAGCTACAGATTTGAGAGATGTGTTGTTTTAACGCAGCAGCAGTGAGGATCTTTGTGTTGTAACAGAGGACGTGTCACCTGGTGTAACAGCAGGGATGGCAGCTCCGTGTCACACAGAAATAAATGTTTGTTGTTAGTCGGATCTGTTCATTTAAGATTTTCTGGATGAAACAGTAGCAGCTCGCCAGGTAAAACTCTCAAGTTCTTTATTCAAGAAGAAAATAAAAAAACGTTACAACTCCACATCTGTGAGATGAGCCACTTCAGGCTATGAGGAAGTGTTGGAGACAACAGGAGGTCTTTACAGAAACAGCTTCAAC
This sequence comes from Garcialebias charrua, assembly GCA_038048925.1. Classification (NCBI taxonomy): domain Eukaryota; kingdom Metazoa; phylum Chordata; class Actinopteri; order Cyprinodontiformes; family Rivulidae; genus Garcialebias; species Garcialebias charrua. The sequence continues at coordinate 18,167 of JBBPBX010039915.1, read as the reverse complement.
ACAAGAAGACCTGATGTTAAAATGTAACGCTGTGCCAAACCTGATGCAGAATTAATAAAACCATGATGTATTTTTTGTAATCTAGCCACCACCATGAAGATGGACCACCATTATGCAACTCCACAATCCTTTCTCCTTTTAATAAAACAAACAAAAACGGGTTGCCATCTGGTCCCTGGTAGTTTATTTAATTATTATTAAAATGACCCGGAAATTACATATTTCTGTAGTGTGTGTGTGGGGGTGGTGGTGGTGGTGGTGAATAGAAATGTGAATGAACCTTTACATTTAAGCCACATGTTAACATTACCAGAAAGGGGAGTGGTGGTGCAGAGGTTAGAGAAGGTGAGCCTGTGCTCAGAAGATTGCCAGTTTGACCCCCCAGACCGACAAGATCAAAATGTGGGTGGTAAAGATGAAACACCCACACCTGCCTCCACACTCATTTCCCCGCTCTGGGTCCATGAACAAGGACCTTAAACCCCAGCATCTGCTCCCTTGGGTGCACTAGGTGGCAGCTCCCTGCTCCACACAGAGGGCTGTGGTAGCTCGGTGGTCTGTGGTTGTGTCAGGAAGGACATCCGGTGTAAAAACAACTGTCAAGTCTTCATGCGAGTCAGTTCACTGTGGAGACCCCAGAAGAAGGGAGCCGCTGAAAGAAGTGAACAGATTTCCAGTAATCCCTTGAACGGGACTCAGACTCACAATCTTCAGTTCACGTCTCCTCCTGCAGAACTAACCACCAGACTCACAACACTGCATGATCAATAGAGTTTTAAAATGATCATATACTCACAACACTACATGATCAATAGAGTTTTAAAATGATCATATAATGAGTAAAGAAAGATGGTCCAGTTAGTGTTGCCTGATTAGAAACTAATAGCAAAATCTTTAGAGATCATAAGGGTATGTGCCACATGTTTTTTCCCCCCCCCAGCTGTTTGGTCTCCACTGCTCACTCTCTGGTTTGCTCATTCGCTAGTCTGCTCATCTTCTGGCCTGTTCACTGTGGTTTTCTCACTCACTGATCTACTGACACTCTTTTGTTGCTCACTCTCTGGCCTGCTCACTCTTGGATTTTATCATTTTCTGGACTGTTCACTACAGTTTGCTCAATCTCTGATTGTTCATTGTCACGCTTGCTCACACTCTAGTTTGCTCACTCACTGGTTTGTTCATTTTCTGGACTGCTAACACTCTGATCTGCTGACTCTCTGATCTGCTCACACTCTGATCTGCTCACTCTCTGATCTGCTCACACTCTGATCTGCTCACTCTCTGATCTGCTCACTCTCTGATCTGCTCACTCTCTGATCTGCTCACTCTCTGATCTGCTCACTCTCTGATCTGCTCACTCTCTGATCTGCTCACTCTCTGATCTGCTCACTCTCTGATCTGCTCACTCTCTGATCTGCTCACTCTCTGATCTGCTCACTCTCTGATCTGCTCACTCTCTGATCTGCTCACTCTCTGATCTGCTCACTCTCTGATCTGCTCACTCTCTGATCTGCTCACTCTCTGATCTGCTCACTCTCTGATCTGCTCACTCTCTGATCTGCTCACTCTCTGATCTGCTCACTCTCTGATCTGCTCACTCTCTGATCTGCTCACTCTCTGATCTGCTCACTCTCTGATCTGCTCACTCTCTGATCTGCTCACTCTCTGATCTGCTCACTCTCTGATCTGCTCACTCTCTGATCTGCTCACTCTCTGATCTGCTCACTCTCTGATCTGCTCACTCTCTGATCTGCTCACTCTCTGATCTGCTCACTCTCTGATCTGCTCACTCTGATCTGCTCACTCTCTGATCTGCTCACTCTCTGATCTGCTCACTCTCTGATCTGCTCACTCTCTGATCTGCTCACTCTCTGATCTGCTCACACTCTGATCTGCTCACTCTCTGATCTGCTCACTCTCTGATCTGCTCACTCTCTGATCTGCTCACTCTCTGATCTGCTCACTCTCTGATCTGCTCACTCTCTGATCTGCTCACTCTCTGATCTGCTCACTCTCTGATCTGCTCACTCTCTGATCTGCTCACTCTCTGATCTGCTCACTCTCTGATCTGCTCACTCTCTGATCTGCTCACTCTCTGATCTGCTCACTCTCTGATCTGCTCACACTCTGATCTGCTCACTCTCTGATCTGCTCACTCTCTGATCTGCTCACTCTCTGATCTGCTCACTCTCTGATCTGCTCACTCTCTGATCTGCTCACACTCTGATCTGCTCACTCTCTGATCTGCTCACTCTCTGATCTGCTCACTCTCTGATCTGCTCACTCTCTGATCTGCTCACTCTCTGATCTGCTCACTCTCTGATCTGCTCACTCTCTGATCTGCTCACACTCTGATCTGCTCACTCTCTGATCTGCTCACTCTCTGATCTGCTCACTCTCTGATCTGCTCACTCTCTGATCTGCTCACTCTCTGATCTGCTCACTCTCTGATCTGCTCACTCTCTGATCTGCTCACTCTCTGATCTGCTCACTCTCTGATCTGCTCACACTCTTGATCTGCTCACTCTCTGATCTGCTCACTCTCTGATCTGCTCACTCTCTGATCTGCTCACTCTCTGATCTGCTCACTCTCTGATCTGCTCACTCTCTGATCTGCTCACTCTCTGATCTGCTCACTCTCTGATCTGCTCACTCTCTGATCTGCTCACTCTCTGATCTGCTCACTCTCTGATCTGCTCACTCTCTGATCTGCTCACTCTCTGATCTGCTCACTCTCTGATCTGCTCACTCTCTGATCTGCTCACTCTCTGATCTGCTCACACTCTGATCTGCTCACTCTCTGATCTGCTCACACTCTGATCTGCTCACTCTCTGATCTGCTCACTCTCTGATCTGCTCACACTCTGATCTGCTCACTCTCTGATCTGCTCACTCTCTGATCTGCTCACTCTCTGATCTGCTCACTCTCTGATCTGCTCACTCTCTGATCTGCTCACTCTCTGATCTGCTCACTCTCTGATCTGCTCACTCTCTGATCTGCTCACTCTCTGATCTGCTCACTCTCTGATCTGCTCACTCTCTGATCTGCTCACTCTCTGATCTGCTCACACTCTGATCTGCTCACTCTCTGATCTGCTCACTCTCTGATCTGCTCACTCTCTGATCTGCTCACTCTCTGATCTGCTCACTCTCTGATCTGCTCACACTCTGATCTGCTCACTCTCTGATCTGCTCACTCTCTGATCTGCTCACTCTCTGATCTGCTCACTCTCTGATCTGCTCACTCTCTGATCTCTCTCTGATCTGCTCACTCTCTGATCTGCTCACTCTCTGATCTGCTCACTCTCTGATCTGCTCACTCTCTGATCTGCTCACTCTCTGATCTGCTCACTCTCTGATCTGCTCACTCTCTGATCTGCTCACTCTCTGATCTGCTCACTCTCTGATCTGCTCACTCTCTGATCTGCTCACTCTCTGATCTGCTCACACTCTGATCTGCTCACTCTCTGATCTGCTCACTCTCTGATCTGCTCACTCTCTGATCTGCTCACTCTCTGATCTGCTCACTCTCTGATCTGCTCACTCTCTGATCTGCTCACTCTCTGATCTGCTCACTCTCTGATCTGCTCACTCTCTGATCTGCTCACTCTCTGATCTGCTCACTCTCTGATCTGCTCACTCTCTGATCTGCTCACTCTCTGATCTGCTCACTCTCTGATCTGCTCACACTCTGATCTGCTCACTCTCTGATCTGCTCACTCTCTGATCTGCTCACTCTCTGATCTGCTCACTCTCTGATCTGCTCACTCTCTGATCTGCTCACTCTCTGATCTGCTCACTCTCTGATCTGCTCACTCTCTGATCTGCTCACTCTCTGATCTGCTCACTCTCTGATCTGCTCACTCTCTGATCTGCTCACTCTCTGATCTGCTCACTCTCTGATCTGCTCACTCTCTGATCTGCTCACTCTCTGATCTGCTCACTCTCTGATCTGCTCACTCTCTGATCTGCTCACTCTCTGATCTGCTCACTCTCTGATCTGCTCACTCTCTGATCTGCTCACTCTCTGATCTGCTCACTCTATCTGCTCACTCTCTGATCTGCTCACTCTCTGATCTGCTCACTCTCTGATCTGCTCACTCTCTGATCTGCTCACTCTCTGATCTGCTCACTCTCTGATCTGCTCACTCTCTGATCTGCTCACTCTCTGATCTGCTCACTCTCTGATCTGCTCACTCTCTGATCTGCTCACTCTCTGATCTGCTCACACTCTGATCTGCTCACTCTCTGATCTGCTCACTCTCTGATCTGCTCACTCTCTGATCTGCTCACTCTCTGATCTGCTCACTCTCTGATCTGCTCACTCTCTGATCTGCTCACTCTCTGATCTGCTCACTCTCTGATCTGCTCACTCTCTGATCTGCTCACTCTCTGATCTGCTCACTCTCTGATCTGCTCACACTCTGATCTGCTCACTCTCTGATCTGCTCACTCTCTGATCTGCTCACACTCTGATCTGCTCACTCTCTGATCTGCTCACTCTCTGATCTGCTCACTCTCTGATCTGCTCACACTCTGATCTGCTCACTCTCTGATCTGCTCACTCTCTGATCTGCTCACTCTCTGATCTGCTCACTCTCTGATCTGCTCACTCTCTGATCTGCTCACTCTCTGATCTGCTCACTCTCTGATCTGCTCACTCTCTGATCTGCTCACACTCTGATCTGCTCACTCTCTGATCTGCTCACTCTCTGATCTGCTCACTCTCTGATCTGCTCACTCTCTGATCTGCTCACTCTCTGATCTGCTCACTCTCTGATCTGCTCACTCTCTGATCTGCTCACTCTCTGATCTGCTCACTCTCTGATCTGCTCACTCTCTGATCTGCTCACTCTCTGATCTGCTCACACTCTGATCTGCTCACTCTCTGATCTGCTCACTCTCTGATCTGCTCACTCTCTGATCTGCTCACACTCTGATCTGCTCACTCTCTGATCTGCTCACTCTCTGATCTGCTCACTCTCTGATCTGCTCACTCTCTGATCTGCTCACTCTCTGATCTGCTCACTCTCTGATCTGCTCACTCTCTGATCTGCTCACTCTCTGATCTGCTCACTCTCTGATCTGCTCACACTCTGATCTGCTCACACTCTGATCTGCTCACTCTCTGATCTGCTCACTCTCTGATCTGCTCACTCTCTGATCTGCTCACTCTCTGATCTGCTCACTCTCTGATCTGCTCACTCTCTGATCTGCTCACTCTCTGATCTGCTCACTCTCTGATCTGCTCACTCTCTGATCTGCTCACTCTCTGATCTGCTCACTCTCTGATCTGCTCACTCTCTGATCTGCTCACTCTCTGATCTGCTCACCTCTGATCTGCTCACTCTCTGATCTGCTCACACTCTGATCTGCTCACTCTCTGATCTGCTCACTCTCTGATCTGCTCACTCTCTGATCTGCTCACTCTCTGATCTGCTCACACTCTGATCTGCTCACACTCTGATCTGCTCACTCTCTGATCTGCTCACACTCTGATCTGCTCACTCTCTGATCTGCTCACTCTCTGATCTGCTCACTCTCTGATCTGCTCACTCTCTGATCTGCTCACTCTCTGATCTGCTCACTCTCTGATCTGCTCACTCTCTGATCTGCTCACTCTCTGATCTGCTCACTCTCTGATCTGCTCACTCTCTGATCTGCTCACCTCTGATCTGCTCACTCTCTGATCTGCTCACTCTCTGATCTGCTCACACTCTGATCTGCTCACTCTCTGATCTGCTCACTCTCTGATCTGCTCACTCTCTGATCTGCTCACTCTCTGATCTGCTCACTCTCTGATCTGCTCACTCTCTGATCTGCTCACTCTCTGATCTGCTCACTCTCTGATCTGCTCACTCTCTGATCTGCTCACTCTCTGATCTGCTCACTCTCTGATCTGCTCACTCTCTGATCTGCTCACTCTCTGATCTGCTCACTCTCTGATCTGCTCACTCTCTGATCTGCTCACTCTCTGATCTGCTCACTCTCTGATCTGCTCACTCTCTGATCTGCTCACTCTCTGATCTGCTCACTCTCTGATCTGCTCACTCTCTGATCTGCTCACTCTCTGATCTGCTCACTCTCTGATCTGCTCACTCTCTGATCTGCTCACTCTCTGATCTGCTCACTCTCTGATCTGCTCACTCTCTGATCTGCTCACACTCTGATCTGCTCACTCTCTGATCTGCTCACTCTCTGATCTGCTCACTCTCTGATCTGCTCACACTCTGATCTGCTCACACTCTGATCTGCTCACTCTCTGATCTGCTCACTCTCTGATCTGCTCACTCTCTGATCTGCTCACTCTCTGATCTGCTCACTCTCTGATCTGCTCACTCTCTGATCTGCTCACTCTCTGATCTGCTCACTCTCTGATCTGCTCACTCTCTGATCTGCTCACTCTCTGATCTGCTCACTCTCTGATCTGCTCACTCTCTGATCTGCTCACTCTCTGATCTGCTCACTCTCTGATCTGCTCACTCTCTGATCTGCTCACTCTCTGATCTGCTCACTCTCTGATCTGCTCACTCTCTGATCTGCTCACTCTCTGATCTGCTCACTCTCTGATCTGCTCACTCTCTGATCTGCTCACTCTCTGATCTGCTCACTCTCTGATCTGCTCACACTCTGATCTGCTCACTCTCTGATCTGCTCACTCTCTGATCTGCTCACTCTCTGATCTGCTCACTCTCTGATCTGCTCACTCTCTGATCTGCTCACTCTCTGATCTGCTCACTCTCTGATCTGCTCACTCTCTGATCTGCTCACTCTCTGATCTGCTCACTCTCTGATCTGCTCACTCTCTGATCTGCTCACTCTCTGATCTGCTCACTCTCTGATCTGCTCACTCTCTGATCTGCTCACTCTCTGATCTGCTCACTCTCTGATCTGCTCACTCTCTGATCTGCTCACTCTCTGATCTGCTCACTCTCTGATCTGCTCACACTCTGATCTGCTCACTCTCTGATCTGCTCACTCTCTGATCTGCTCACTCTCTGATCTGCTCACTCTCTGATCTGCTCACTCTCTGATCTGCTCACTCTCTGATCTGCTCACTCTCTGATCTGCTCACTCTCTGATCTGCTCACTCTCTGATCTGCTCACTCTCTGATCTGCTCACTCTCTGATCTGCTCACTCTCTGATCTGCTCACTCTCTGATCTGCTCACTCTCTGATCTGCTCACACTCTGATCTGCTCACTCTCTGATCTGCTCACTCTCTGATCTGCTCACTCTGATCTGCTCACTCTCTGATCTGCTCACTCTCTGATCTGCTCACTCTCTGATCTGCTCACTCTCTGATCTGCTCACACTCTGATCTGCTCACTCTCTGATCTGCTCACACTCTGATCTGCTCACTCTCTGATCTGCTCACACTCTGATCTGCTCACACTCTGATCTGCTCACTCTCTGATCTGCTCACTCTCTGATCTGCTCACTCTCTGATCTGCTCACTCTCTGATCTGCTCACTCTCTGATCTGCTCACTCTCTGATCTGCTCACTCTCTGATCTGCTCACTCTCTGATCTGCTCACTCTCTGATCTGCTCACTCTCTGATCTGCTCACACTCTGATCTGCTCACACTCTGATCTGCTCACTCTCTGATCTGCTCACACTCTGGTCTGCTCACTCTCTGATCTGCTCACACTCTGATCTGCTCACTCTCTGATCTGCTCACTCTCTGATCTGCTCACAATCTGGTCTGCTCACTCTCTGATCTGCTCACTCACACTCTGATCTGCTCACACTCTGATCTGCTCACTCTCTGATCTGCTCACACTCTGATCTGCTCACACTCTGATCTGCTCACTCTCTGATCTGCTCACTCTCTGATCTGCTCACTCTCTGATCTGCTCACACTCTGATCTGCTCACTCTCTGATCTGCTCACTCTCTGATCTGCTCACTCTCTGATCTGCTCACTCTCTGATCTGCTCACTCTCTGATCTGCTCACTCTCTGATCTGCTCACTCTCTGATCTGCTCACACTCTGATCTGCTCACTCTCTGATCTGCTCACTCTCTGATCTGCTCACTCTCTGATCTGCTCACTCTCTGATCTGCTCACACTCTGATCTGCTCACTCTCTGATCTGCTCACTCTCTGATCTGCTCACTCTCTGATCTGCTCACTCTCTGATCTGCTCACTCTCTGATCTGCTCACTCTCTGATCTGCTCACTCTCTGATCTGCTCACTCTCTGATCTGCTCACTCTCTGATCTGCTCACTCTCTGATCTGCTCACTCTCTGATCTGCTCACTCTCTGATCTGCTCACTCTCTGATCTGCTCACTCTCTGATCTGCTCACTCTCTGATCTGCTCACTCTCTGATCTGCTCACTCTCTGATCTGCTCACTCTCTGATCTGCTCACTCTCTGATCTGCTCACTCTCTGATCTGCTCACTCTCTGATCTGCTCACTCTCTGATCTGCTCACTCTCTGATCTGCTCACTCTCTGATCTGCTCACTCTCTGATCTGCTCACTCTCTGATCTGCTCACTCTCTGATCTGCTCACTCTCTGATCTGCTCACTCTCTGATCTGCTCACTCTCTGATCTGCTCACTCTCTGATCTGCTCACTCTCTGATCTGCTCACTCTCTGATCTGCTCACTCTCTGATCTGCTCACTCTCTGATCTGCTCACTCTCTGATCTGCTCACTCTCTGATCTGCTCACTCTCTGATCTGCTCACTCTCTGATCTGCTCACTCTCTGATCTGCTCACTCTCTGATCTGCTCACTCTCTGATCTGCTCACTCTCTGATCTGCTCACTCTCTGATCTGCTCACTCTCTGATCTGCTCACTCTCTGATCTGCTCACTCTCTGATCTGCTCACTCTCTGATCTGCTCACTCTCTGATCTGCTCACTCTCTGATCTGCTCACTCTCTGATCTGCTCACTCTCTGATCTGCTCACTCTCTGATCTGCTCACTCTCTGATCTGCTCACTCTCTGATCTGCTCACTCTCTGATCTGCTCACTCTCTGATCTGCTCACTCTCTGATCTGCTCACTCTCTGATCTGCTCACTCTCTGATCTGCTCACTCTCTGATCTGCTCACTCTCTGATCTGCTCACTCTCTGATCTGCTCACTCTCTGATCTGCTCACTCTCTGATCTGCTCACTCTCTGATCTGCTCACTCTCTGATCTGCTCACTCTCTGATCTGCTCACTCTCTGATCTGCTCACTCTCTGATCTGCTCACTCTCTGATCTGCTCACTCTCTGATCTGCTCACTCTCTGATCTGCTCACACTCTGATCTGCTCACTCTCTGATCTGCTCACTCTCTGATCTGCTCACTCTCTGATCTGCTCACTACTCTGATCTGCTCACACTCTGATCTGCTCACACTCTGATCTGCTCACTCTCTGATCTGCTCACTCTCTGATCTGCTCACACTCTGGACTGCTCACTCTTTGCCCTGATGCATGCTCAATAATCCAGGTAGAAAAAAAAATCTAAATCTGGTCCTCTGGACAGCTTCTCAGACTGAGGAAGTCTTTCGGACGAAAGACAAAAAATTTCTACAGTTTTTTTGTTTTTTTTTTTGTTTTGTTTTTTGAATGTCCAGAGGACCAGACTTAGCTTTTTTAGATGCTCACTCTTTGGTTTGTTCAATCTCTGACCTGCTAACTTTCTGCTTTGCTCACTCTTTGGTCTGATAATTCTGACCTGATCACCAGTGGCGGCTCCAGAGATATTTTTCTGCAGGTGCTAAGGGGGGGCTAAGGATTTTACTGAGGGTGCTACGAAGGATAATTTGTTCTTTCAGTTCTCAAGATCAATGTGTATTTACAGTACTGTCATTCACATCACATGTGGTGCATAAGGTGGAACGACACTATGTACAGTACACAGGGTCCCAGTTACATCCAACAAAAATACAAATTGTAACGAAAATCGGTGAAAAGATCCGAGACCTGAAATAAAAATACACTACTAGTACGAAACAATGCGCCAAACAACAGCAGCGCGAACATGAGTCTGTGTGAGCAGATGAGGACGAGTGAACACAGCAACATGAAATAGATCAGCAGCATGAGATCAGCAGCACATAACCAAATGGTATTACAGTGATTTGTTTTCACAGTGATAATTCAGACTAGGGGTTCATGAGTCTAACAACCTCGGGGTAGAAGCTTGTAGCCATAACGAAGGGTGAGATGGAGGAAGAAGGGTGACACCTTTTCCATCTCAACTCCACTTTTGTTTTATTTATTTTTCATTCATTAAAGTTTGACACCATCTGGTCAGTTTACTGACCAACAACAACTTAATCAATATATTCTACTTCAGTGATAATAATAATAATGAACCAGTCAAGGCTTAATTCTCTTGTCTAAGGCAAAATTAACTCTTTGAACAGGAATTATTTCAGTTGTATACGTGCATGAATTAACATACAGTTAGACTATTTTAATAAACAGTTTATTTTGGATTTTGGTTGAAAGTAGTTATTTAAAGTGATCAGATAAAATCATTTATTATCACTGCAAGCCAGGAAATGATTTATCAAGTTGCATTAGCTAAAAATGGCATAATCAGAGGCATCATGTCATCAGTTTATTTTCCTTACTGGGTCAGTGTTGAGAGCATCACTCATCTTTCTGGGCTTCAGCTGGTGGATCAGATTGTTTTTTTACTCGATATAATCACTGATTTTTTTACTTTTATTAGTTGTGTTTTGCAAGGAAAACATCACAACAACCACATGTTAAAGAATATTAACTCAGATGAAAAAGAAAATAATCTGATATTTTCTTGGGGGTGCTGTGACTTTTCCAGGGGGGAGCTATAGCACAGCTCCCCCTTGGAGCCGCCTCTGCTGATCACTCTCTGGTTTCCTAACTCTCTGGCCAGCCTATGCTTTGGTCTGCTCACTCTCTGGTCTGCTACTCTGTGGTTTGCTCTCTTACTCTGGTCTGCTCGCTCTGTTACTAACCCAGACAGGAGTCGTGTTATCAATTTTTTACATAATCAACTGTAAAAAAAAAATATAGATATATTAACATTTTAGTGTGCAGTATTTTTAGCCATTGATTCAATTGAATCTTGTGTGTTTCCACTGCAATTACAGAAACATCTGTTTTATTAAGCCACACTGAGAAAAGGTTATTTTAAAATTTAAATGTTATTTTATCAGACTTGAATCTGCTCCTCTGAGAGCTTATCACTCCATTTTTATTATACCCCAAACTTTCTTTTGTAAATATTAACATTTATATCAAAAATCTAAACTATCGATGAGAATTTAACCCATTTTATTTTTCTTTTTGAACCTGACTTTCATTCTACACTTTTATTTAAACTCACAAACACTGAGACATAATCGTAATAAACTTTGAGGCTTCTGCTCAGCTTTATTTTGTTCTTCTGGATTTTTACACCATAAAGAACATTGAAGGTCTGCTCAGTTCAAACCTTCTTCACTGTCTTCAGCTCAGTCAGGACGTGGTGCCGTCTCATTATGGAGTTGTCTTGTTTGGTCGCAGAATGTTCTCATTATTATTAAATAGGGTTTCATAAAGTTGCATGAAAACAATGAAGTTCCAGTTAAGACGGAGTCTTGTATTAAAGATGAGATGTTTCAACAAGTTATTTTATTATTACTTTTTGTATTTTTTATCCTTCCTGAGGACCTGAGTTATTTATTTTAAATACCATTTGAAATGTCTCTGTCGGTGTCATCGAGACAACACAACCCAGAAAAAGACAGAAACAAAGAGTTTCAGGTGAGCTTGTGAGTCATTTATCCATCCAATAAACATAAAATCCTTTTAGGACTGCAAAAAAATTAAAAGCTTCATCATTGAACTGAGTATTGTTTAAAAAAAAAACTCTTTGAAGTCCATTTTTAAAGAGGCAGTGTTCAGAGTCAGTGTGGGGGTGATGGGAGGGTGATGGGGTGAAAGGGTCAGAGTCATCAAATAACCGTAAAAACTTAAAGGCCTTCCTTGTAGGAATGCATGTTGCCCGCCACATTTCTTGCTGGAGTTTTGGACTAAAATGATTTCATGTTGAGACTCAAATCAGATTTTGTCAAACCTTAAAAAGAACGTCTGCAGTTTCACGTGATGTTGCATGGTCTTAGCGTGTATGCTGTGAAAGACTCAACCATGCCAAGTTTTAGTTCAGTATCTGTAAAAATGAATGTGTTTACTCAAGGCGGCCGTGGCGTAGTGGTAATGGCAGTCGTCCCCCGATCGGAAGGTTGGAGGTTCGAATCCCGGTTCCCCACACCATGTGTCGTTGTGTCCCTGGGCAAGACACTTAACCCTGAGTTGCTCCCGGTAGGACTGGAAGGCGCCTTGCATGGCAGTCTGCCGCTACCGGTGTATGAATGTGTGTATGAATGGGTGGATGGTTGGTATTGTAAAGCGCTTTGGGGCTCCTCACAGGGGGCTAGAAAGCGCTATATAAATAAGCTCCATTTACCATTTTACCATTTACTCAGGTCACACTAAGTGGATCAAATCATGACTTTCAATATAAAAGCTGTAAAGACATTGAACACCAAAGAGCTCAGCCCCATCATGGCTCAATGAAAATCGCCAACTACTCAAAACGTGTGTGGGTGTGTGTGCATGTGTGTGTGTTGTCTCAGACCTCTGAAGACCATCATGGACCTCAGCAGGAGGTAATACCAACATGCTCCCAGCTCATCAGGATGAACAGAACTGCTCTTTCATGGCTCCATTTGTGGGAAGCTTGGAGCACCTTTCAGTCCACAGTATCCACCAGACACCCACTAAAGTCTCAGCAAGACTCCACGGTGTGGAATTAGCTGAGACTCGCTGCTGAATCAGACATTTGTTCATCTTTGGTCACTGATCAGACATCACAGCTCATGAAGTTTAAACATAAACCATGAGGCTCAGCAGATGTTTGTTTCTGCAGACCCTGCAGAGGTCCTTTAAAAGACCTCCTGCAGCTCTGAGCTCTGACTGTTGATGCAGCTGAGACACTTTCTGTCCACTAACGTGTCTTCTTCTTACAAATGGCCCTAAATCATCCATTTGCCACCGCTTTGTTTTTCTGAACTCGGGGCAGTGAGCAAATAAATCGCTGTCGTCCTCCGATCATCTGTTCACTGTTTATTTACTCACACTTAACTTTCTCCTGCTGTCCCAGCAGCCGTCCTCACTGGGGACAGACGAGCTACTACTGTCCTCACTGGGGACAGTGTGGACATAACAGCAAGACTTTGTGTAATTGATTTCTTTTTGGTTCTCCTCCAATAATATGAAAGTTTTTTGTGTATTGAAACTTTTAAACATTTAGAAAATGATTAAAAAAGTCTCAACTTACAAGTGTCAGAGTTATCTGCAGCTTCAGATTTAAGTTTTACTCTACATTAAAATAAAACTTGCACTATTGTCATTTTAAAATTTCACTATTGAAAAAAAAAAATACTTTGGTTATAAATTTTACGTGATGAACAAATTAAAAGTTACACTCTTTGTACCAAACTAAAAATAAATAAATAGGGAAATCGCATTTCCTGGAAAAATGCAGTGTGAAAGCTTATTGCAGAAGAACTTGCTGAATAGGATCTGAAATGAGCTAAAAACATGCTATAACGTAGCTGAAATAGAAGAAGCCTAAATTAGCAGAAGAAAGCAGAAATAACACGTATTTGCTTAGTTAGGTTTAAATAAACAAAAATGAGCAAGACATTTAAGAAATTAGCTAAAAAAGCTGAAATTAGAAGGGAAAAAATAGCTGAAAAGTAGCTGAAAAGGCAGAAAGAAGCTTAATCTACCAGAAGGAAGTGCAAAGAGCTGAAATGATCTCTAAAAATGTGGAGTTAGCTGAAAAGGCTAAAATTAGCATAAAACATACACTAACTTAAACTATAGCAGACGAAAACTGAAAGGAGCATAACAAGCTGAAATTAGCATCAAGAAATTCATTAATCTGAAAGTAGCAGAAATTATCACAAAACACTTGAATTTATCTGAAAACAGCTAAAATTAGCTAAAAAGACTAAAAAGGTAGCAGAAAAGTTGGAATAAACAAATGATCAGAAGAAAGCAGAAGGAACACACTTTCTGACAGAACCAGAAATTAGCAGAAAAAGTTGAAATTATCAGGAAAAAAACTGAAATCAGCAAAAACCAGCTGAAAAGTAGCAAAAAAAAAACAGAAATAAGCTTAAATTACCAGTGCAGGGAGCACATTTTTGGTGAATTAGGATGAAAAATGAGATAATCAAGAGCATCAAACGCCTCACCTGGTGGAGGATCTCACCTGGACCCTTAACTCCAGCGCCATCACCAAGTAAACTCAGCAGAGAGAGACTGAACAATAATCTGCCACCTCCCATCCTCGCCACCTTCTACAGAGGAACCATTGGAGCATCCTGAGCTGCTGCATCACTGTCTGCTGCAGGAACTGCATCCAACCACAACTCTCTCCAACGAGTGAAGACAGCTCATGAGAAGACCATCAGGGTCATGCTTCCATATCTCATGGACATTTTCAACAAGCGCTGCATCCAGAAAGCCCTCAGCATCGTGGAGGACCATCTCACCATCCCATGGACTCTTTACTCTCCTGCCCTCTAGTTACTGCAGCCTTCAGACCAACACAACCGTGACAGCTTCATCCCACAACACATCACACTCCTCACCTCTAGTCTCTGACACACACACACAATGGACTGTGAACACACACACACTGACTTCTCTACTAGTACATTTTTACAATCTGCTCAAGTTTTTGTATTGGTGCACTTTACACAGTTTTGTATGAGGGGCCGTGTAGGACTTAAACTTTCCTCTCTCACACACACATCTATTGCCTCTCATTCACAATAGTATCAGTGTACACACACACACATTTTCTGCTTATTGCCTCTCATTCAGTATACAGTAGTATGATTCACACACACA